>ML102628.1:55903-94519 GCA_003697995.1 Taxidea taxus jeffersonii
TCTTCTCTTCTCTTCTCTTCTCTTCTCTTCTCTTCTCTTCTCTTCTCCTCTCCTCTCCTCTCCTCTCCTCTCCTCTCCTCTCCTCTCCTCTCCTCTCCTCTCCTCTCCTCTCTTCTTTCTTTTCTTTTCCCTCCTTGCTCTTCAGTCCCTGGGGCTTGGGTATGACTGGGACTAAATACTGTCATATAAACTCAAAACATACTGAACAACTTTTAACTTGCTAGAATTGCTGCCATAAAGTTTACATTGATACCTGGAAGGGAACCAATCTGTAGCCCAACGTTTGTGGTCATTTTAAAAGAATAGTACAACTAAACTTCAAATCTCTATCTAATAAGGTCCTTTCCAAACCTTGAGGTTTAAAGCTTTCTTCTATCTCCTTTCTCAAAAAAAAAAAAAAAAAAAAAAAAAGGAAAAAAATCTGCATTTCTTGTCTTTGAATCTCTCTTCTCAGTTTGGAGACTTAAAATAGTTTGTAGAGGGAAGAATTCTGAAGTGTAGATGTTTGGGCAGGCCTCTAAGATGGACACATTTTCCATTATACCCAGAAACCACCCATCAATGTGTCAATTGTCAAATGTTTTCTTCCTTCCTCTTTCCTGTCCTCTTCCTCCTCATCCTTCTTTTAGGATTTTTTTTTTGACAGACAGAAATCACAAGTAGGCAGAGAGGCAGGCAGAGAGAGAGGGGGAAGCAGGCTCCCTGCTGAGCAGAGAGCCAGACACGGGGCTCCATCCCAGGACCCTGGGATCAAGACCGGAGCCAAAGGCAGAGGCTTTAACCCATTGAGCCACCCAGGCATCCTCTCATCCTTCTTTTAAACAAATTTGTGTTTTTCTAAGAATGCATGTTTCTTATTTCAGATAATTGTTATTTTATTTACTGATTCTAATATGTAATTAAAATACATAAAAAGAAAAATTATGGGTAGGATATGCATGAGTACGTGCATGGCTGGTGTAGAGACCATATTGGAATAGTGAAAATTAATGACAATGAAGGGTTTGGGATGGGCCATGAACTCTGTGGGTTTTGGGTCTTGTTTTGTTTTGTTTTATTTTGTTTTGAATGAGACAGCTCTAACTCAAGTATGGCAAAACATGATATCTGTTCAATCTGTGTGCCTATGATATTATGTACTTTTCTCTATACTTGAGAAGAGCATGAAAGTTGAATTGCATTCTTCATTCTCTTCTCTTGACTTTGGGCTGTCTCTACAATCTGTCCTTCCATGCTGATGACTGGAACATCGTTCTACATTGCTGCTGGACTGAATGAGTGGTCAGTCTATTTGGGCTTTTCTGGGAGTTGGGTTTTTTTTTTTTGGTCATCAATAATTCTGCCAATGATAACATTGTGTCTTTTAAATAGAGAGAGACGAGTTGCCAGGAGCGACATGGTGGCTCCGGTGAAGGCAGATGAGGTGATTTTGTCTCCTCGAGTCAGGACTGGTCACCAATAGTTATCTTCAGTTCTCAGGGTGAATCATGAAGGTTTTCTAATATTGACTCAAGAATAATCCTGCTTTGTTACACAATATTTGAGATGTAAACTGTTAGCATGAAGTTCCTTCCACAACAAACATTCCTCCCTCCAGTACCTACAAAAGGCCTTCCTTTGTGGCTTTAAATGGAACCTTCCTTGCAGTCTTTGGTTCTAGACGTGTCACTCTGAACAACCATCTGTGCCCTCTTTTCTCCCCTAATTGCAATGACTATTCTTTCCTTGATAAAAGGTGCAGTATTTTGTTAACTTATGCCCAACACAACTACAAGTCTGTAAGCAGATGCCAATGATTGGACAAGAAGCGTAGACTTTTTTTTTTTAATAAATTGGGCATTTATTTATCTTAATTAGCAATGGAGAAAGGCTCTAGGCTTTACCACTTGGGCTTAGCACCCTGAACTCTAACTGGCTGATATTCTTAGAGTTATATTCTAAATCTTTTATAATTATTTAAATCCTGGGTAGATAGTAGGCCCCTGGAAATTTTTGTTTATTGATAGATTCAATGTCATAAGTCTATGTGTTCCTTATTAAATAATCATCAATATTTCTTTGCTTTGTGCACTTTGTATTGAAAATACATGTCATCTTAGGATATTTAACATACAAAATTTACTTTAAAATTTCAAATATTTCTGGGGCACCTGGGTGGTGCAGTCATTAAGTGGTTGCCTTCAACTCAGGTCATGATCCCAGGATCTTGGGATCAAGCCCTGCATCGGGCTCCCTGCTCAGTGGGAAGCCTGCTTCTCCCTCTCCCACTCCCCCCTGATTGTGTTCCCTCTCTGGCTGTGTCTCTCTCTGCCAGATAAATAAATTAAAAATAAAATAAAATAAAATTTTAAATATTTCAAATAAGATTAAGATAGAAGTACTATTAGAAGGCATGGTCTAAAAATAGAATTTAGAGTTTTGTTAGTGGGTAAGTTTAAGTTGTATACATGCCATGTTAAGTGTTAAAAGTCAATGAGTGATCAGGTAGTATAATTTATTTATCCGGAAGTTTTTAATTCAGATGGTAATTCTAGAATAAATTTTTCTTTTTATTGGGAAATCAGAAGATCAAATGTGAAGGAAATGCACACTTTTAAACAGTTCTTTTCAAAAAGCATAAAGGAAAAGAAAGTAATAATACAAATTTTATTATTGTGTTTTAAAATATTGACTCATCTGTGGTTAAATCTTATTTTTTCTGAATCAGTCCTCTTGATAGTCTGGCATTAGGATTTTCAACGAAGACTTCAAATTGTTTTGCTTTTAATGGATAGGAACATGGAAACTGAAATAAAAGCTTTTCTTCAAAGCCCTCGAAGCATGAAACCATAATAGAATTCAATTATACTGAACACTCTCTCAATGCTGATTTATAGGAGCTTACGTTTGTTCAGTTTATAAAATTGTGTTTTTGGTGAGCTTGAGTTGTCCCAAAGACTTTTCAAAATCCATCCTTAGTCACATGATTGATATTTCACTTAAATGACCTCTTAGTGTTTTTAATCATATAAATAATTGACACAAGGCTGTCTTATCTACAAGATATAGTCCTTTCCAGTACTCTTCCATCTCATGCATCTAAAATACACTAATCAGTCAAAGTAAAGTCACTTTTATTTTGATTTTTCTATTGAATTTCAAAATTATGACATACTAGGAAAAAATTAATTCTAAAAATACATTTAACAAATACTTGTAAACTCTCTACTTGGCTTTAACAAATCTTAACATTTAAAAATATTTGCTTCTGGAGCACCTGGGTGACTTAATTGGTCAAGCATCTACCTTCGGCTCAGGTCATAATCCCAGGGCCCTGGAATAGAGTTCTGCCTCAGGTTCCCTGTTTAGTGGGGAGCCTGCTTCTCACTCTCCCACTCCTTTTGCTTATACTTGCTCTCTCTCTCTCTCTTTACCAAATAAATAAATAAAATCTTTTTAAAAAATCAAGTAAAATAAAATTTAAAATATTTGCTACGGACCATGTTTCTGATTCCTCATGTTTGTTCTGGGGTTTATTATATAGATAGATATATCTAAAAACAAAGTTTTACAAGTTTTAAAAAGTTTATATAAATACATTTGTATATCTTACTGTGGCCTGTTTTTTAATGTCCATTTGATAGATATAGCTCTAGTTCATTTATCCCCATTTTGTAATCCTGCACTTATTTATATAGTACTATCTAATTTATTCTATTGTTGATGAACATTTAAGTAGTGTATAATTTTGTGATTAAATCAATATCCTTGTTAAACTTATTTATACCTATCTGTTTTGTACATGTCAATTTTTGGGTTTTAGGGGACAGCAGTGTAGTGGAGAGTCCTGTTCCTAGAAGTGGAATTTAGGAGAGATGTGTATGTGGAGATTGTGTGTGTGTGTGTGTGTGTGTGTGTGTATACCCTTGTCAAATTCTTTCCAAAGTAATTGTAACAGTTTCCATTCTAAGCAGTAAACTTTCAAGATTACCATTTCCAAATATTCTTGACAGCATCTGATACTGGCAAGTTTAACATGTTGTCAATTAGAAAACTTGCATCTTTTATTACTTTCCTATGTATTGACCTGATTACTTATAACTTTTGAATATACATATTCTCTCTTTTTTTTCCTCCTTCCATATATAATCCAACTTTTTATTTATAAGAATTATATATATTCAGAACTTTGTTCATTTTATCTTCTTTGGTTGTTTTATGTATTCCTTATATAGTCAATATATGAATTATTTTTTCATTTCTAGAATAATTTTTTCACAATTATTATTTTTACACTTTACTGGTAGTTTGAATTTTTACTTCAGTGCTATCAAAGTTATCGATACTTTCCTCTGATCTTTGTGCTTTTGTGAGTTTTGTGTACTAGAAATATTTTCCTAGCCCTACATTATATTCAATATTACCCTATATTTTCTTCTAAAAGATCTAAAGTTTAGCTTTTCACATTCATAGGTTAAATTCATTGGAACTTATTTTTTATACAATGTGAAGTAGCATTTTACTTTACATTTTTCCACATAGAAAAATAATGTCCCAGCACTGTTTATTGAAAAGTTTCCAGTGACTATGAATGCCATGGCTGCCATATATGCCTGCTTGTGTGGGTCTGTGTCTGAGTATTCAAAGGGTGGCTGCTATCAGACTGTCCGCTTAGGTCCTTGACATGCCTGAAATTTAATAATTAATTTTCAGATTTCGGTTTGTGGCTGTATTGCTTGGCGTTGACGTCCTCATGTGCTCCTCTGTTCCAGCATGTTCTGTTTCAGGTCCATTTTCTCCATGTCATTTCTGAGCTTAGTTAAATTTCTTAATTTTTTCTTTCGTATTTTTGTTCAGTACTGTGAGTTAGAAATCTTATATTTATTGCTTAAACCCAAATTATGATTAGTTGAGGTTGATCCCAGGTGAGTATTTTCATATATTACATCCAGCTTTTTCTGTAAGAGTATCTAAAAAATGCACAGGCATGCCACCCTTTTACCCCCTACCCCCACCTCACCCTGATCTTACTCCTACACATTCCTCCCGTGGCATCAGCATTTTGCTAGATGTGCTGTTCTCTGCTGATGACTGCCGCGGTCCTCACTGCCCTTTGGGGAAAGGGACAAAATGCTTTCCCTACTGAGCATGCTCAGTTTCTCACTGCATAGCCAAGAGTTATCAATCAGTTATGTTAATGATACTCTGCAGAAGTTTTCAAGAGAAAGAAAGAGACCTTTGCAAGTCTGTGATCATGGTTTAGGATCTCTCTCTCTCTCTTTCTTTTAGAGAAGGTGGGAGGGGAAGGGCAGAGGGAGACAGAGAACCTTAAGCAGCACTTAAGAGGTGCAGAGCCTAACTTGGGACTCAATCTCACAATCCTGAGATCATGACCTGAGCCAAAATCAAGTCAGAAGCTTAACAGACTGAGGCACTCAGGTGCCCCATTACAATGACTTTTCAGGTACTTCTCTGCCTCACTCTGGATCTAATGAGGACTGCCTTACTCTCTACCATACAGGTGTTCTGCTTATCTCCATCCCATGAAATTTAAAATAGAGGCTCTGATGCCTGGGAAGAGGAGAAATTCGCAATCCAGGCTTGTCCCCTTAGTTTTGTCTTCCTGCTCCTTAGCTGACTCTCTTCTGGGATGATGGTGTTCAGTAACCTGCTGCACCTGAAATTGTATAAGTTTCCATTTGCTGTTGTAACAAACTACCACAAAGTTAGTGGCTTAAAACAACAGAAATGTATTACATTACAGTGCTGGGGGTCAGAAGTCCAAAATGATGCTCAAGCAGCTAAGATCAAGGCATTGGCAGGCTGCCCTGCTCCTAGAGTCTCTAGCAGAAAATTGGTTTCCATGTCCTTTCCAGCTTCTAGAAGCTACTTGTGTTCCTCAGCTTGCAGTCCCTTCTTCCACATCCAAAGCCTGCCGCGGTGGGTGGGGTCTGTCTCACATCACACTGCTCTACACTGCTTCCGTTGTCACTTCTCCTCTGGTTCTCCCGGAGCCCTGTAATTTCATGTGATCCACCCTGACCATGCCGCACAGCTTCCTTATTTTCAGGTCAGCTGATTAACAACCTTAATTTCTCCCTCATCATGTAACAAAACATATTCATGGGCTCTGGAGATACAGGCCTGGACATCTTTGGGAGCCATTATTTCACCCACCACAGAGACAAACCCTGTTCTAGTCCTAGGATTATAGTAACTATAAAAAGACATGAGAATATAATGATTTAATTTCAGTACATTTACCAAGTTGTATGTTATTTGTCTTAACATGTATTTACATGTGAGAGATCCCTAGGGCTGTCCAGGGTGGGCTGAGTAAATGTCTGTCCACCCTCTATAACACGTGGCTATAAGATGAAGGGAACATCAGGTCATTATGTCTTTCAGATTTCAGGGTCTCCTCATCTGTCATCAGTAGGTAGCTGTTTCGGCAAGGGAATATAGACATACCTCCTGACGGTAAGACACAGTATACATGTAGAAGCAATCTAGACCCACTTTTAGGAAAGGAAATACTCTGATCACAAATAAGATTTGCAGGGACCTGCAATTCCTAACAACACACCCAATCTAGAACTCTAAACTGAACAATCAGCCATTATGTTTATAGGATATATATTTGATTTAATTCTCCACACTTAGCTCTTCCCCGAGGCTATGAGTGGTTCCTTGCTCTTTCTCCCTCTCCTGCTAAATCCTCCACTTCCAATGTTATGCTTTTTTACAGAACAATGAAAAAATTTCTTACAAAATGAAATTTAAGTCTTCATTTTAGGAGACAGAAGACAACTTACTTTTAAATGACAGTATTTTTGTATATGTGTCTGTGTTTAAAAATTATTGAGGTGCTATTTACAACATACCCAGTACACACATGTAGTTATCTTGCTATATGTAGCTTTGCTGTCTATATATGATAGACTTCTAAGACTCCCAAAATTTTAAAGTATTTGCTTTTGTTCTCTATCTACGTCCAGACCTTACGCTCCGAACATGTCATCTTTTTCTAGCCTATCTTACGTTTCTGTACCTTAAATATTGCTAAACAGAACTTGCCAGTGAGTTGACATAATCTGTCCTCCTCCTCTAAAACCCCATCTATCTAGTCTCTCCTCAAGTTTCCTTTTTCTATACCCTACAAGGTTTCTCTCCCACTTCCAGCTTATCCTCAAGCCAGCTCATTTTGCTCATTTAAGGTATTATTTTTCCCTTTAATGCCCAGCCTGAGCTATCATCTTTTGTCATATTAAAACCAATACCAGGAATACATACTGAGAATACATTTGATCTAGCTGCCTTTCTTTTTCCCTCCCATAGAAGCTACAAAGAAGAGTGTATCTCAATTAGCTAAAAATATAAATTGCATGAGGGCAAGGACTGCATCTTTTTTACATTCTGTAACCTTCAAACAATTGTGTATAGAAAATGTTGAAGTGCTCAATGAACAAATGAATCAAAGCATTACCATTTCTTTCTTAAATGTCACATATTTTTACCCAGCTAAAAATATTTTTCTGTGGTCTTGGCATTTTGCATGTGACATGGCATCTGCTCTAAAAGTAACAATAGAATTATAACAGACCTCTCAAGTGCTATTTTCAGTAAACTATTTTGTCATTGTAAAATCTTTTGTTAAAATGCGAGAGAAGATAATTATTCTTTTTTTTCTTAATACCATTGTGAATAAAAATGCAGTGTACTTACAATAGAAAAATCATCATTGAACTGTCTAATAAGGTCGATGTGGAGGCAGTTTTATAATATGTTAATCCTCTTGGGACCACTTCATTCATATATATATATATACACATACATATATATATTACATATATATTATATATATTATATTATATATAATATTACATATTATATATAATTATATATTATATATGTTGTAATATAATATAAAATATATAATACACATATGTATATATTTAATATATGTACATAAAATATATATACAACATATAATATAATATAAAATATATGTAATATATTAAAAATGTATATAAAAATATATATATATTGGGGGGGCCCAAGTTATTTCTGCCTCAATAACTTAAGCATTAGTACTCTGACCATAATCTGTCCCTCACGGTTTTCTTTTAAGGGGGACAAATAGAAAATCACTTCCTTTCCTGTATAAATAGAAACTTGGCACTGCAGTCATATCTGAATAACAGATTACCTAAACTGCCCCAGGAAGCCTGGCACAGCAGAATCAGACCCAAGGACAGACAGTGACATTTGCTGAGATTTTACCAGTTTAAAACCAGGCCCCCAAGTATTTTAGCATTTCAGTTGCAGATCATCAGATTCCATAAAATCAGACAATGAAAAGTGACCAATTTCATTTGTATATGAAGCCAAAGAAATGCCTGGATTGCTTTAACTCCTATAAAACTAATGGGTTGGTTAATTAATTAGTAGGTTGCTTGCCAAACTGTAGAAACAGAGTACAGTTGATCTCAGAATTATGATTATAGAGATAAGAAAAGTAAATAGAAAATAAACTAATTAAACAGGGTAATTATGTGTTTAAAAATGATGATGGAAAAGCAATCAGTTTCTTAACCTGAGTCCTAAGGATGTGTCAGTATCAATCAAGTTTGCCATACAAGTCTTCAGTTTCTAGTTTACGAAATATCTCATGCCTCCTCCAACTTTTCTCTTTTTAAACAGTTAAACTAGAGGTGAGAATCAATAATTCTCATGTTCTATATTTCAAAATGATAACATCTCTCTTTGATTTATGTAGAAGTTGTCTTCCTAAAGTGTTATGCAAGTAAGCTGTGTATTTTTTTTAATGTTTATTAAAGATTTTATTTATTTATTTATTTATTTTACTTTATTTAAGCTTTATTTAAACATATGATGTAACCCCACCATCCTCACCCAACCCCTCTTCCCCCCACCCCCCTCAGTTTGTTTTATGACATTAAGAGTCTCTTTTGGTTTTTCTCCCTCCCAATCCCATCTTCTTTCATTTTTACTTTTCCTACCACCTTAACTCCCACCCCCGTTGCATCTCCACTTCCTCATATCAGGGAGCTACCTTATGACCCAGCAATTGCACTACTGGGTATCTATCCTAAAGATACAAACGTAGTGATCCAAAGGGGCACGTGTACCCGAATGTTTATAGCAGCAATGTCCACAATAAGCTGTGTATTTTTATTGTAATTTTTCCCTCCCTTTTTCATCTTTAAAATCCATGCAAATGTTTCAGTCTGTTCCATATCTTAATCTTTTTATTTGTGTTTCTGAAAAAATACTGCTTTTCCCTCAGACTTTGAGTAAATTTGATTCTCCAGGAGAATGCCTTTGTGCTGTGATCTTGCCTTCACTGTTCTAATCTGGGGCAGGTGTCTCCTGGATGGGCTCTTTCTCAGCAGAGCCCTCGGCCTGGAGCCTTCTCTCTCATGCTAGGGGGACAGGGGAGTGCGGGTGGCAGCCAAAGTCTGACTGCCTTTGGAAAATGGAGCCGTGACAGAGAAGGAAGCTGTAATTGGTTTTCTAATAAAAGATTTGCTGATTTCCTTTGGTATGTTCAACAGATACTTAAAATGATCATTCACACGCAAAACAAATTCTTGATTTGCTCATCCTTTCAAAAATCTTCTCCTCACCTAAATTCCTCTGAGTCAGCAGAACTACTCAGACCTGGCAGTCTCTCCTCCCCTGACACCCCACATCCACTCCATCTGCAGAGACTGTCATCTCTGCCTCCTACACCCACCCCCTTCTCACTAGCCTCTTCCAGCAACCTGAAATACTTTTCCTCCCTCACTGCGCTCCAGTCCATCTCAACCAGTCTTCCTCAGGTACGGCTTCCCTGGTTGTCTCTCTGAAGAAGGGGCCACACTTTATCTTTTTCTATGCTCTTACCTTTATTGCTTTTCCTTGATGATAAACAGCTTCCTGATTCATCTCGTTGTTTCCAGTTTTACCCCCTTACAAAACGTTGTCTTCTTAGCTTCCGCAGTGATCCTCCACTAAATAGAGAACAAAATCCACAACCCTTGCTGTGGTTTTTACTGAGGTGACTCCTAATCCTGGTTTTAGTTTGTTGGTTTCTCAGAGAGGTCTTCTCTAAGTCTTCCCTAAGAGTAGTGTCCGTAAGACACCCCTCTATCAATGCCCTGAGTAATTTGGTAATACATCACCAAAACACTGTTCTATTTTCATTGTAGCTCAAATCCTAATCCAAATACCTACTATTTTGTGTTGCTTTATTATTCAGTTTTGTGGGGTTTTGGCTTTCCCAGGAAAATAAAAGCCTTACTTGTTTCATTCAAGTCTAATGCAAGTCTAATGCCTAATACAATGTCTGGCCTATTATAGGTGTTTAATAAATATCTGTTGAATAAATAAATGAGTTGATTATGATTCAGTAATGCAGGTAGAACATGCCCTTTAGAAGTAGTTCAGGAACACAATAACACTCAACCACAGGAGTAGAAAACAAAGAAGAGAAATGACATATCACATGTTTTAGGAGTTTTGTTTCTTATTTGTTTGACATGGGATATATGGAAGTGTATTAAAAGACTGCTAAATTCTGGGGGCGCCTGGGTGGCTCAGTGGGTTAAAGCTTCTGCCTTCAGCTCAGGTCACAGTCTCAGGGTCCTGGGATCCAGCCCCGCATCGCATCAGGCTCTCTGCTCAGCAGGGAGCCTGCTTCCTCCTCTCCCTCTGCCTGCCTCTCTGCCTACTTGTGATCTCTGTCTGTCAAATAAATAAAATCTTTAAAAAAAAAAAAAAAGACTGCTAAACTCTGTCAGAGACTCATGCTCTAATCCCATGATATTAAAAATGTATAAAGTACTTACATTTAAAGATCCCCACACGTATAGGTTTTTCATTTAAATATGGGCCATAGCCTTGTGTGAAACTAATAACCCCATTTTACAGGTGAGGAAGAATAGGGCTTGGAGAATGGCCAAGGACACACAGCCCGTTGCAGATCTGAGCTCAATCAGACTTTTCTAAAAGCTGTGTACTATCCATGATGTCATATACCAACCAATTTTGATTCTTGTAGCTATGGGAGAGTTGGATTGCATTGGGCCACAACTCCTTCAACAACAAAGAGTGAAAACTAGCCTTATTTTATAGAATGGTACAAGTTTAAGCAAGATGAGGAATCTGCTGTATGCAGTACAGCATACTGTACTAATATTTGCCTAACCTACAGACACAATGGGTACAAAGTTTCATTGAAATCCATAAGCTACCAGATATAAAATATTGGTTAATTTAAAAATAATCAAGATGAGGTAACATTTAAAAAATCTACATTATTATCTAACTTAAAGCTTGAATTTACTGTAAAATCTAGAGTAAATGCAGATGCAACAGAACATTCTGGAAATTGAAAGGTTGGGTTTTCTTTTCTTACTCTTTTTTGGTTTAAATGAATCAGCCTGTATATGCCCAAAAAGTCACTTTGGTTTTACCGAGGCCGAGGTGCCTTGTAACTGCCATCTTGGCCGAATGTTGCAGGAGTTGAACAGGAAACTTTGATGACACTGAAATATTTCTTGCTTGGGAAAATTTAAAATCCTTTCAGAGTATTCTTAATAAGTTTGGTGGTTATTATGACACTCCTTTAAAGATACTTGATTTTGATAGCAATCAGGTATATACCCTAGAATTTCATTTCATTCCCGGTTAAGGGTGCACAAAGGTGTACTTGGTCAGGTCAGCATGAAAGAAACTCATCTTCGTTAATAATTTTAACATAATGTCTTTAACTTTGAAAGCAAGTGACATAATTATAGCCACCATTTCTTGATTGCTTAGTGTGTGCCAGATATTTTATATATGTTGTTGCCAATATCCCACCAACCATGCAAGAATTTAACATTATTAAATGTTAAATGATTTGCTTGAGGCCAAACAGCTAGGAAAAGCAGAGAACTAGGATTCTAACCCAATCTTCTCTGATTTCAAAGTCTTACTTTTTCCTCTCATTCCACTGTATCTCATCCATTTTTTCATTCACTGAACAGGATTAATTAATGCCTATTATATAGCAGCTACTGTTTGAGATATTAAATAAAACAAAATCACTGTTCTTATGGGGCTTATAGTATAGATGTGCAGAAAGAAAATAAACCAATATATCACATAATATAATATACATAACATACTGTAGCATAACATTAGAATAGTATTACATATGTAGTTATACTAGCTATAAAATCAAAACAAAATAAGGCAACAAACCAGGAAAGTATATTTGGTAATCAGGGCAGGGAATGTCCTCAGGCCCCTTTAGGACTTTGTTGGCCAAAAGAAGGGCTCTTGATTTATATATCAGAAGTTCCCTTCAAAAATAGCAACTAATACACCAGAGAATCCAGATAAATTATATAGACATCTCCAATAATGTATTCTGCTTTGGAGGGAACCAATTAAATCATTAATTTACATATTATTTCAAGAGAAGTTTATGCAGAACATTTTATGTATCAGGCATGGAGATAGTGCTGGGGCTAAAATGATGAATAAGATATAATCCTTTCCTTCAAGAGGAAGGCAGAAAGGCAAAGAGAAATTCTTGAATAAATATCACTCAAAACATGAAGATCATTGAAAAACATTTAATGAGATTCCATTATGTCCCAAATCCAACCACTGTGAGACAGTAAAAACCCATGAGGAGGTATGACATCAAGAGAAGGGAGTTTGGAGAGAGCTACAGAGCTGTGTTCAGAAGAGTCATGCGGTGTTGCCTTTAAAGAATGAGTGGAAGTTTACCACAAAGACTGGAGAGATCATCTAGGTAGAGAAGACGGCAAACAGGAAAGCAGGGAATTGGTATGTTTGGGAACAGTGAGAAGACTCAGGTGCAGGAATGCAGGGCTCAAGGGGGCAGTGACAGGAGATAAAAGAGTGAGTTGACTGTGAAAGACACAGTATTTAAAGTATGGATTCAGTCAGTAGACTGTGGTGAAGGACCTTCTGTCTCCTTTTGTCTACTTCTGTCATGTTTTCATGGAGAAGAACTTGTCCTGTCCTGTCCCCCATCCCTTTCACACTCCTCGCCGGAAGTGTGTTCATCGGGGAAGATTAATTTGGTGTGGAACTGAATATGCACAGTTCTACCACCCCACTCTTCCACAGGTATGCTCACAGGAGCATCCTCCGTCTAAGGCTACTGGCCAGTGTCTGGGTAGGAAAACCTGTCTAATTCAGGGGTGAAGTATTAGAAAAGCCATTAGCCATGGGTCTAAAATCACATCTGTCAATCGGCAGTATCACCAGTGAAGCAGACATTTCTACGACCCGCAAACCGAGTCCTGTTCTTTCTCTCGCAGTTGTTTTTTGTTGTAAAAGAAGAGTTTATGTATAGGCTTTTCTAAAACTTCAACACACCTGTGAAGTTGGAATAGTGGTTTCCAAGGATGTTTTCATCCTTATCTCCCAAAACTGTGAGTAGGTGACCTTACATGACAAAGGGGACTTGACACATATGATTAAAATTAAGGATCTTGAGATGGAGAGATTATCCCAGATTATCCAAGATTCCTCCAATCTAATCACAGGATTCATTAAAAGCTGCAGGTCTTTCAGGCCAAGGAGAGACAGGAGAATGGTCAGAGAGAGGCAACATGGGAAGTGTTCGGCCACACGTTGCTGGCTTGGAAGATGGAGGGAGGGAGCCACAAACCAAAGAATGTGGGCAGCCTCTAGATACTGAGAACAAACTCCAGGGCCACAGCCAGCGAGGAAATGAGGACATTGGTCCTATCACCAGAAGAAACTGAATTCTGCCAGCAAGTCAGATGAGCAGGAAACTGATTCTCCCCTAGAGTCTAAAGGAAGGAACATAGCCTGGCTTACACCTTGATTTTTGCCCAGTGTGACCTGTGTTAGACTTCTGACCTATAAAACTGTAAGGTACCTGTTTCTGTAGTTGTTTCAATCCATTCAGTTTGTGGTCATTTGTCGCGGTCACCTTAGAAAACTGATACAACATCACACAGAGCCAATGGGGTATTTTTGTTGTTAGTGGTGGTGTGTTGTTGTTGTTGTTGTTAAATTGAGATATAATTGGCATATGGTATTGTTTAGGTTTGAGGCATGCAGTATGTTGGTTTAATACTTTTATATATTGCAATGTTATTACTACAGTAGTATTCATTATAGATAGTAATAGATAACACTTTTATCATACCATGTAATAGTCATTTCTTGTTTGTGTTGAGAACAGTTAAAATCTAATCTTACGGAGCCAGTGGAGGTTTTAACACAAAAGTGATGGCATGCTGAGGTGAGCATGGCAATTCCAATAGCCAGTAGAGTCTGAGTTTGGAAACATTTGTGAGAGAGGGTGGGCAGCATGTGGTACTGGGAGCAGGGCTGGGTGAAAGGGAATGGGTATTCCAGCTTGGGGACTGGATGGATGTTCACACCATTCACCAAGACTGAGACTCCAGAAACAGAAGCAAGTTTGTAAGAACAAACCATGGACTCAGTATTGATCTATTAAGATGACTATGTAAGCCTCATAGGACATTCAACAAATGGACAAGTTGTTGGGAATGAGTGCCTAAAAGAGAGTAGAGACAATGAATGCCTCAGGGGTGATTAATACGATGCCAAGTGAGAAACATTTGTAGCTGGAGATCTAGTCATGATCTGGACCATGAAAAAATTATTTTAAACAATTTATGTATTTTTTCACTACTAAACCAATCATCTAGAACTCTGCATAAAGGAAATATGGCCAAGGCAAGTGTGGATAAATATATAAATGACTCTCTAGAGGTCACTCAAGAAGGCTGTTCCATTTCATGCCATATGCTAAACATGGCCTGGCGTTTTTATTTTTATCAGTATTGTATTTTTAGACCTTCAGATCATCCATAAGAAATTTAAAACTTCTCACTGAATTCCGCCGATAATCCTACCATGCGCCGCTCCCAGAATCACACATCTGACACTGTGAATCCCATAAGCGTTTAATCAGATCATTGTCCACATTACGTGATTATCTTATTTTGGTTTTTCTCTAATGCATTCATACCAAGGAAAATGTTAATAAGTAATTAATTCCCTCTTCACTTAAGGACTATTGTCCCCAAAACTGCAGTGCAATCCTCACCTTCCCTGTTAAATCCCATTGTTTTTAGAGAGTATGTTTAGATAACATCTCTTTTCTAAACTTAAAGTTGAAAATCATCTTTATTTGCTCTCTGTGAGGCCTGACTTAGCTTCATATAACCAAAAACATCAACATAAGTCTTACCTCGGAGTTTCATTGTATGGAATTGTATCGAGAGCAAAATCACCAGGAGTTCTGAGGCAGATACCACACTTAAGACTGGCCGGATTATTTCTTTTACATAGCTGAATCTACAAAAGTGACCCAAGGCATAAGCCTTCTTAAAATCAGATGAAAAAAGTTTTTTCTTATTGACATATAACATTATATGACATAGAATTGATGCATAACATATTAGTTTCAGGTATGCAACATAACAATTCAATATTTGTATATTGCAGAATGATCACCACAATAAGTTTAGTTAACATATGTCCCCATACATTGTTGCAATTTTTTTTTCCTGTGATGAGGACTTTTAAGATCTACTCTCTCTAGCAACTTTCCTGTATGTGCTACAATATCATTAACTGTAGTCACCATGCTGTGCATGATATCCCCTTGACCTCATTACTTTATAATCTTGTCCCTTTTGACCCTCCTCACCCATTTCTCCCACACCCCACCTCCTAAAAAAAAGCAGATGAAATTTTTTGAGTTTTTAAAAACTTTTTATTTTGAAAAAAAATTATGAACTCCAAGAGGTTGAAAATAGTACAGAAAGTTTTCCCTGGACCCATCCCCCAGCTTTCCCTAATGGTAACATCTTGAAAAACTATAATACATTTTTCAAAACCAGGACTCGACACTGAGACAATACAATTAACTAGACTATAGGTTTTACTCAGATTCCAGAGGTTCTTGTATGTACTTTTTTGGGTACATGTGTTATTATAGTTCTGTGAAATTTTATTAGATGTATAGGTTCATATGAACTCCACCACATCAAATACAGAACTCATCACTATGGAGCTCCCTTGTGGTACCCTTTACAGTTTCCCTTCGTCTTCCCCAACACCTGGCAAACACTGATCTGTTCTCCATTCCTATGGTTTTTTCATTTCAAGAATGATATAAATGGACTCATACAGTATATGACATTTTGATGTTGGCTTTTTAAAAAAATTTAACATAATTACCTTGAGATTCATTCATATTTCTGCAGATAATAATAGTTTGTTGCTTTTTATTGCTGAATCATATTCCGTGGTATGCCTTGCCCACAATTTGTTTATCCTTCACCTGTTGAAGGACATTTGGGTTGTTTCTACTCTGGGGCCAGGATAATTAAAATCGCTATGAGTATTGTATATAGGCTTTTGTATGAACATAAATTTTCATTTCTCTGCAATAAAACTCCAGGAGTATGATTGTTGAGTTGCATGGTAAATGTGTGTTTAATTTTGTAAGAAACTGCCAGACTTCTAGAGTGGTTGTACCATCTCATATGCCCACCAGCAATTTAGGAGAGGTCCAGTTTCTGGCTCTTTCTTCAAGTAATGCCAGTGCTGTCAGTAAGTAAAAAGTACTGTCAGTGTTTTTTGTTTTGTTTTGTTTTTTATTTTAGTCATTCTAATACACATGTCATGAAAAAACAGAGAGATTACTAATGGTATTGGTTTTTTTAAGGTGTGTTATTTGAAAGAGACAGAGCATGAGCTGGGGATGGCAGAGGGAGAGAAGCAGACTCCCTACTACAGTGCTCAATCCCATGACCCTGAGATCATGACCCCGGGATGATGACCTGAGCTGAAATCAAGGGTCAGAAGCTTAACCCATGGAGCCACCCAGGTACCCCCATTAATGGTATTTTTGGAACTCTGTCTAGATGCTTGAATGATCTCCCTAAAGAGCACACAATTTCTTATTCCCATATATGAGTATAGTGCTTTAGATAGGAGGTAAAAGGACAGGAAGTTGGATCTTGGCTTTTCATATCTGCAACTGAAAGTGAACACAACAGTGTAGAAACTTAAGACCCTGGACAGCTGCAAATCCTTGTGGTTAGTTTCAGGGGAGAGTAGAATAGAAGTCATAGCTTGCTACCTACCTTGATCTTCTTCTGAGAGAAAGAGAGAGAGAGTGCGTATGTGTGTGCCTTTGAGCAGTGGGGAGGGGGCAGGCAAAGGGGGCAGAGGGAGGGGGAAAGAGAGAATCTTAAGCAGGCTCTACATGCAGTGGGGCCACTCTCAGGGCTCAATCTCATAACCCTGAGATCATAACCTGAGCTGAAATCAAGAGCCTGACACTTAACTGACTGAGCCATCCAGGTACCTCTCAATGACTTAATTCTTGATGTACAAATGATAAGGAGCCCTTAGAGACCTTTCCAAAGAATTTAACCTGGTTGCACTAGAGAATGGTTAAGGTGTAGGGGATTTTCTTGGTCTGAAAACTCAGGGTTACTTATTTGCCAAAAAATAAAATAACTATTGGAAAATGCAATTGAATACTAACAGTTTTCTTTACTAAGGGATAATCAATTAGAGTAATGAAAATCAAAGTCAAAGTTTATGAATTTTAGGTATTCTGTTTCTTTTAATCACATATATCCTATTTCTTCTTTTGTTTATCTACAAAATTAATTAATGAGCACTTAAAACATTACAACCTATAAAAATCTTTCCACTTGCAAATGATTACATCAAAATTTCCCAATGCCTGGTCTAAGAAGCAGTAGTTACAGGCAAAGTTAACAAGCCAAAGAAGAATTTCATGACCAAAGCAAATTAAATAGTTACCTTTACAGCAGATTTTCTCAAAGTTGCTATTAAATACATGAATAGATGTATAATATGAAACTCCAAAAGATCAATGGAGTATTGAGAACATCCCTAAAACTTATTTCCACAGGACCCTTAGTGACACTGACTAGTTCAAGGGCTAGATTAGAAAATCCTGGCTGAGATTGATTGATATTGATTGAAAATGTGATTAATACACAAACTCTTTACATATCATTTAAATTGTTGTAGGAGAGGAGGATCATCAGAGATGCTTTAATTCTTCTTTTTTAAAAGATTTATTTATTTGAGAGAGAGAGAACGAGCATGGGCAGAGGAGTGTGCAGAGGGAGAGACAGTCTAAGCAGACTCCATGCTAACCACAGAGCCTGATGAGGGGCTCGATCTCAGGACCTTGAGATCATGACCTGAGCCAAAAATGAAGAGTTGGTTGCTTAATCGCCTGTGCCACCCAGGCACCCCTATTTTAATTATTAGATGTGTTTTTTTTATGTGGTTAATTTCTAAACATGTCCAGCTCAGATTAGACTGTTACCATCTTTTATGATTCAATACTTGTTCATTTGATTGCATTAGATGTTGAGAAATATTTTTTATGAAAGCTATAATAAGAAAATAAATAATGCTATATGACTTTTAGCCATTTTGTTGAAAATTTCAAACCAAGTCAAGGTTTTCTTAATGTTGTGCCTTTGGGAAAAGAAAACTTTAAAGAGAGAAAAGGGAAAAAAGCAGAAGTCAAATGAGCAGGTTGATGGAAGCCTGGATGCCTTTTCTTTTGACACATAATGATTAAGAGAATAAATTTAATCACAAAAACTCAAGCAAGATAGTGATTTAAGAATAATATTAGAAATTTAAAATTATTATCAGCACATAGTTAAAAATAATCAACATACTGAAAAATAGAAGTTTCATTTTATTTGAGGAGCTTTTAAAAAGAAAGAAAGACAAGGAAATCTGTGCTATTTCTTCCTCTAAGCTCTGAGTGGAAATTCAGAACTTGTAAGCACTAATCCTGGGGAATCCTAATGCCCCTTAACAAACCACATGGAATTGAAGAGGACTGTTGAAGTCCATATAGTGGTAGGAGCTTTTGTAAGTCAAGATAAAAATACTTATCTTTAAGAGGTCTAAAAACCTTAAGGAGTATATAAAGGTAAGTTTTCTCTTTCTTGTGGGAGATGATACACTATATTGGAGAGAGTAAGAGCTTTGGATCTATACAGACCAGAGACTGGGTCATTTAAACTTATTGTGCTTAGTTTACTCATCTGTATAATAGGTATAATGATGTCTGTGTGAGAGGGTGTTTAGAAGATTAAATGAGATGATGAAACAAAAGCTATTAACATAGTGTCTAGGGGGGCCTGGGTAGTTCAGTCGGTTGAATGTCTGCCTTCGGCTTGGGTCCTGATCTCAGGGTCCTGGGATCAAGCCCCAGGTGGGGCTTTTTGGTCAGTGGGGAGTCTGCTTCTCTCAAATAAACAAATGAAATATTAAAAAAAAAAAAAGTAGTACCTAAGAAATAGAAGGTATACAAAAATGTTTGTTTCTTTTCTTTTTCTTCATAGTGTGCTGAAAATATGCTGTCAGCAGTTTTCTGAATAACCCTGATGATGCATGCTTTCTTATTTTATACAACCATCAGCCATGTGAGTGGCTATAAGTTTGGTTATCTATATTAAAGTAATATAATTTAGGGGTGCTCAGGCAGTTAAGTGGCTGCCTTCAGCTCAGGTCATGATCCTGGGGTCCTGGGACGGAGCCCCTAATCTGAGCTCCCAGCTCAGCACGGAGTCTGTTTCTCCCTCTTCCTATGCTGCTCCCCCCACTGCTCATGCTGTCTCTACTCTCTCTCTCTCTGTCTTGTTTTCTCTCTCTCAAATAAATAAATAAAATCTTTTTTTAATAAAAGGTCTAACTTAAATGACATTATACTATAGCAGAGTTGAAATAAAATTTGAGCTTTGACAATTATTTAGAGGATTGTCATTTAAACAGATGTTGCCCTCTTCCTTCTATATCTGTTCCAAATTTGAAGTCCCTTTCCAACCACTGGGAGCTGTAAGCTTAGTGTAGCTGTGGAGCGCATCAGACTTGAAGCCGCCAATGGCTCTGTGTGTTCACATTACATCCGCCGCGGTTGCATTTCTTGCCGTACAATGAGGGAGGGAAATGCAATGTGTGATTTTTATATGGAGATAACTGATGCTCAGAGAGAAATGATAACAACAGACAACATTAGTCATTTTTAACATTAATCGCAGACACAGCAACAAAGATGCTTTTATGCTAGATTTCACGGTAGGTTTATGAAGAGAGTAGGAATGATTTGAAAGTGTTTATATGAGCTTGTACTCAGCATATTTTCCGTTATGGACCATCAATATATAAATGTAAATATGCTGTTCTTAAGTGAGCCTCACTACTTACCCAATGGCAGTTTTGAGCTTTGACTTGCTTCTGGTTATAGTGATGGATTATAAATGATTCTTAACCCACACGGAGCCCAAATAGCATGTCATATGTCGGGATCAGTGTGGGGGGTGGGAGAAAACTTCATTACTAGCTACTAAGGAAGTCATATTCAGATGAAAAGAAAGGTTATATGAAGGTAGATACCCTAGAGATAATGATGGAAAAGTTAGTATGTATCACCTAAAAGGGCCAAGGCTCTCCATGGAAGGCAGCATTGGCTTGTACTACCCAGAGTCTTGAGAACTTGCTGGATGTGATGTATCAGAAGTCAGCATGCTGGTCTTACACATTCCAGACATTTTCCTTTATAAACCACCTGAAAGTACAGCTGAATCTCTTCTACAAGAAACTCTTACAGGCTAAGGAACCAATACAGATCTTTGGAGGTCTGTGTCCAGTGACAGGCATTATCTTTGCAAAGAATGCTTTTGAAATTGGCCTGTAAGCCCCTTTTTCTCCAAATAGAACTGAATCATAAGTTCAAAATTATTTGGGAATTTTATTTCTTCATATAAATGGTTTATCCTTTGTTTTTAATTTTTGGTTTTCTTCTTACTCATTTTAATAATTTTATGAAGTATAATTGACATGCAATATTTCCTATCTGTTTCAGGTGTTCATCATAGTTAATTCAGTATTTATACATTACAAAATTATGTCTACGGTTAGGTTTTGTTACCATTGATCACCACACAAAATTATCACAATGTTATTGACCGTATTCCCTATGCTGTACATTACATACCCATGACTTACTTATTTTACAACTGAAAGCTTGTACCTCTTAATCTCCTTCTCTTTCACCCATTCTTCAACATCTCTCCACTCTGGTAACCAACAGTTAGCTTTCTATATCTATGAGTCTGTTTCTGTTTTGTTTTGCTGATTCATTTGCTTGTTTTTTTTAGATTTGACATGTTAGTGAAATTATATAGTATCTGTCTTCTCTGTCTGACTTATTTCACTTAGTACAATACCCCCTGGCCCATCCATGTTGTCTCAAATGGCAGATTTCATTCCTTTCTATGGCTAATATTCTATCGTGTGTGTGTGTGTGTGTGTATTGATACCACATCTTATTCACTCATTCGTCTGTTGACAGATACTTAGGGGCTTCCATGTCTTGGCTATTGTAGATAATCCTACAGTGAACATTGGAATACATAATGTCTTCTCAAATTGATGTTTTTATTTTCTTCCACCAAACACCCAGAAGTGGAATTGCTTAGATCACATGGTACTTCTATTTTTAATATTTGAGGAACCTCCACACTGTTTTCCACCATAGCCGCACCAATTTTCATTCCTACCAGCCATGGAGGAAGCGTTCTCTACACATCCTCATCAACACTTGTTATTTTTTTTTTGCCTTTTTGATTCTAGCCAAACTGATAGTGTGACATAATATCCCATTGTGGCTTTGATTTGCATTTTCTGATGATTAGTGATGTTGAGCATCTTTTCATGGGCCTGTTGGCCATTTGTACATCTTCTTTGGAAAAATATTTTTACTATTAAGGGAAAAGAATTATGCAAATGTAGTTAGAATGTACAAATGCATATATGAATATGCATAATGATTAATATGCAAATGTGTTGAATATATATTTTAAAATACATATTTTATAAATACAACTGAATATATATCATCCAAAAAGAATAATGGAGGGACCCACAGATTGGTTTACAAGTCTCAAGAGATTGAATGGATTTATACTGGATATACTTATGCAGACATTCCCAAGGATGCATTTGCTGCCTTGAGCAAGGGCTGTATTAAACTGGAGAATTTTGTTTATATGGACATTCATTATTGTGGACATTAAAAGCCACAATGAGGGGTGCTTGGGTGACTCAGTGGTTAAACGTCTGCCTTCAGTTTAGGTCATAATCTCTGAGTCCTGGGATGGAGCCCTCCATCGGGCTCCCTGCTCAGTCGGGAGCCTGCGTGTCCCTCTCCCTCTGCCTGCTGCTCACCCTGCTTGTGCTCTCTGTTGCTCTATCACAAATAAGAAAATATAATCTTTAAAGAATGAAACCCATAATATAGTCATGCTTTTTATCTTTTCCCAATAGGAAATTAGGGTAAGAGACATATGGAACTCTCTTTTCTTAAAAGTAGAAGTGTTGGGGCGCCTGGGTGGCTCAGTGGGTTAAAGCCTCTGTCTTCGGCTCGGGTCATGATCCCAGGATCCTGGGATCGAGCCCCACATCAGGCTCTCTGCTCAGCAGGGAGACTGCTTCCTCCTCTGATTCTCTCTGCCTGCCTCTCTGACTACTTGTGATCTCTGTCTGTCAAATAAATAAATAAAATCTTTTAAAATAAAAAAAATAAAAAAAATAAAGTAGAAGTGTTTGCCCTTCAGTTTTCACTGCTTCTTAGCCATTTTGCCATGCCTCATCTATATTTCTCAGTAATAGGAGTAGGACCCAAGTCCAATAAAAAAGTGATTCTTTGGAGAAAAATACATACATATTTGTTGCTTCATAAACAGGATGTTGAGAATTAATCAAAGAAAGGTTGTATTGGGTTAAGAAAGCACCAGTTGCCTCAACTACAATGGAACTTCCTTTTGGAGGCAGCCCCAGACTCAAAGTCCAGTCTGGGTTTTTATATGGTAGCATTGGGATGTCCACAATGTGAATTTCTCAGGTTTCATACACAGCCTCCTCTATGAACAACATCTTTTAAATAGTAAGCTAATGACTCCAAAGTTTATCACATCCAGTCAAGAAAGAAGAAGGTATAGATACTTTGTTATGTTCTACTTTATTCATCATTGTAGCTTTAGCTACAACAGGACATTTCTTCTTCCCTAAAATATGACAGATATAAATACTGGCATATAAGCACATTTGAACTTAATATACATTTATATACAGTAACATTATAATCACCCAAAGTTAGCAAAGGGCAATGTCTTGCCTTTCTTTCAAGCCATATATATATGTATGTATGTATATATATATACACACAAATACACACATACATATATATACATATATAGGCCAAAAAATAAATAAAATTTATATATATGTGTGTGTGTATATATATATAAAACATAGATTAGAAAACATATATATGCACATATATATATATAACATAGATTAGAAAACAATTATTCTGCAACACGTTGGAAATATTTTTCATTTGTCAACTAGTGTTAAATTTCATCTGAGCTATACTCACATGAATCCCATAAATTTTCTCAAGAAATGTTTTTATTAGTGTTTAACTTTACAGATGTCAAATAGATAACCCAAAAGTTCTATAAAGTGATCACATTCATTTTCTGCGACAGATAGGTAAATGAACACATAATTCTGTACCAGTAAAGAGCATCTTACTTTTCAGACATACTATTAACCATGACTACCTTTACGCATGTGGTGCTTGGGAAACATTTCCCTAACTCTGTCCCCAAGTCATCTCACAGGACTGATTTTTTTAAGTATTACATTTTTTTTTTTACAGAGGAAAAGGCTTGATCCAGTTTATAGCTCTTTTCCCTTTAATCCCTTGTCTTTTTCCATGTTTGGTTCCTTTGGTGCTTATAACACAGTTTTCTTCTTTTTTAATCTGGGAAAATTTAGCTTTGGAGCACCATCTGTTTCCTAGTGAAGTGTTGAATTCAGCTTCCCAGATGGGTTGAATAAGAAAAAAAGGTTAAATGATTTAACTTGAATCCATACTGTGAGTCATCTGCCCTCAGCCCAGTCCTGACAAAGTGAGAGCTTTTCAAGGGATTTTCTTCTTCATGATACTACCTTGAAGATCACCCAACTTTCAGCAGAGCTTTCCCAAAACAGGTGTAGTAGCATATATACTCAATATTGCTGGACAATAATTTGGATTTCCAATTTATTCATAACATATACCGCTTTTCAAAAATTGGAAAAGTGAATGTTTCTTTCACAAGAAATTAAAACTTAACTTTTTCAGTATCACTGCTTTCTAGCTGTCATTCCAATCTCATTTCTCTCCCTTCCAGCACATCTTGTAAACTTCTCCCATATTAATCTTGCAACAACACCTCCTTTCCCCCATCTCTCCTGAAGAGTAGGCAGTTTCTTCCTACCAACAGTGCACAGAAACTAGCTTTCTAAACAGGGCCTGAAATTCATATTTTCTAGTACTTTTCTAGTTTGAAGTGTTCGTACTTTGAAGTAATTCCTGAGTTTGTAGAGCAAAAGTGCCCCTTTACAGAGTTGGGATAGCAGTGATGCCTGCAGGGAGAAAATAATGTATGTTAATTAAATTTATTGCATTTGAATAGTATGAAGAAAGGGTCAAAGTTGATTTCTTTAGCTTCTACCAAATTTCACTTGGTGTAATGTTCTAGTCCTGAGGCTGTGATGAAGTTTGAAAGAAGTAGAGATGATGGTTATTCTAGAGGAATTTTAGTCTCTAGTAGAAGCCATAATCAAGGTGTCCTCATTTAAGGCCGAGACAGATTATTTCTTTAATGAACTGAATTCTGTGATAATTGATCTAACCAAAATCTGAAGGACTTTTTTTTTACTGAATTGTTCTTCCTAACAATTGATCCTGTTATGTTTTTCAACGTGATCAATACATAGGAAGTCACATTGCCCTTAATGTTTTGTGGCAAGATGTGCCAATTTCTTAGTTTACCATAAAATTATTATTTCTACTTAGTTAACATGTAGACATATTTTAATATTATGTACTTGAAACTATAATGATTCTATATAATGTATCTCCCTCTTAAGAAATCTGAAATGAATGTAAAAAAAAAAAGAAATCCGAAATGAAGTCTTACTTTTAGGATTAATTTAAGTTTGAAAACGATAAAGTCACTTCAGCATAGAGGGTTTACATATCATCATAAAGTAATACAAGTATAAAATCTAACACTAGGCTTAGCCCATAATTCAGTGACTGTTCATCGTCTTCACAAGAAATGTGAAATAGTATTGATCCGTCCAATGATTCCACAAATCTACAAAATTAATCTGAATATTTATGTCATATTAGACAAAAGTATTAATAATAGCAACAACATGAAAAGACTTCTAAATTTATTTTTGTCTACCTGAAGCTTCCAGATGTAGTTATCTTCCCACTAAGCATCAACTTTAAGTGCAATTAGTCGCCCAATTTTTTCTTCCCAGTTAGATTGTCATCTTTTTAGGGCAAAAATGATCTCTGTTTATTCAAGACTGTCTCTGCCGGCTCTAGACTAGTGTCTGGAATATGGTAATAGTATTTTGTTGTTCTAAATTGCATTGGAGACCATCTGGCTTCCATTGTAGGAGTTCACAGATTATAGGAGAGGCAATATTTAAAGAAATCATTTTAATCAAAGTAAATAAGCATTTTTATACCAGTATGAGTAGATTTGTGCAAACAGTGCAGAGCTGGGGTTACAGAGAATGCACTAAGGAAACAGCATGTGACTTGGGTCTTGATGGATGACTGGGGCCATCCAGGTGGAATGGTGGGCGAGGTATTCCAGGCTGAAGGAACAGACTTGATTTTCGAGAAATGGAAATGAAAAAAAGATCTTTACCTTATTATCGTCCTCATTTGGCCAAAGAGTTGCAAAATGTTGAATACATTTCTTTCAATCACATACAATTTAGAAAGATGCCAGCATGACCAGATGGATAGTTTTCAAATTCACACTTTGGAAACACATGGTGCTTCTCGGAGGCAATTGTGTACTGTTTCTTTTTAAATAGCAGAAAGCATATGGGAACAGGATTGGATCTGTCAGCTACTAGCAAAAGAATGGTGAAACTTCTAAAATAAATTAAATCAAAACCTATAAAGTGACAAAAATTTTTATCATATTTTGAAATTCTAAGTTCCACATTTGTAGATACATGGACATTTAAAAGGGAAAAAAAATCTACTTTTCATAAAAACCACAATCCCTGCTACAGCTGCCAAATCCGAGGCAAAAAAGAGAGACAAGGTTGGTGTAATGAGAGTCTGGAAGAATTTCACTGATCAGGGATTAAGTATTTCTACTCTTCACCGGTTTCCAAATTTCTTTTCCTAAGCAAAGCATGAATTTGTCTATTTTCTGCTGTCTCTTTTCTAAATGCAAACATAAAACAAACAAAAAACAATTACAACACCAAACATTATATGTATGAAAATGCTTGCTTTAATTTAACTAACTTAGGAGTTATGGTTGTCCATTGTTCTGTGCAAAGGCCTCCCTATGTGCTCTTGGTACCATGAAGCAAGTGGAGAGGGGAGCGAATTCACATCAGCTCTAAGCACAGTATTTCCACGGATGAGTTTTATAACCAAGTCAAATCTCCCTAATGCTAGACTTACATTCTACCATATTCTGTGTTTTCTATGGCAATTTATCTTTCTCCAAATTATTATTATGGGTTTGGGGATGATTAAACTTCAAGAAAAGTGATTTCATAGGGTTGAACCCAAGGAATTAAAGGAGATTTAGATAGCAAACTTCTATGTTAAGAAAACATTTGTTTTCAAGGAGTAGGACTTCCTTTGCCTTTTATCCATGCAGAGTCCTTGATCCCAGATAAAGTAAATGGTCTCCTGGTGGCTTTGAAGTCATCAGCTATCCTTCATTCATTCAGGAATGTGCATTACTCTTCTTGACCCCCATGTGCATAGAACTTTGCTTCTAAAATCGGTTACGTGCCAATATGAATTTGCCAATTTCAGTTTTGGAATGGTGATAGAAAAATAACATTTTCTGTTATTCTTATTTGTTTTTTATCCATCCCATAAACACTTACTGACTCCTGGGATAGGTGTTATGGGGCATTCAAAGAGAGATTAGGTATATATCATGACTTCAAAGTGTTTACAGGCTGTTGGGAAAACTAAAATACAAAGAGCTATAAACCAAGGTATGAATTGGTGTTTTAATAAAGGTACAAAGGAAGTATTTTGGGAGTTCAGAAAAGCAATAGGTAGTCATAGATGTTTAGTAGCCATAGATATTTGGCAGATTTTTCTTTTCAGGGAATTCAGAAAAATCCTTTGACCCTGTCAAAATGCTTAAGTCAAAGCCAGCATATCAAATGTGCTGAAGTAGCATGAGATTTTATATTTCTACTTGATACTAAATCATCACTGTCATCCCAGCTTATTGACAACACCTAGGCTAAAACTAGAAAGAGATTACAAGATGACATGTACTTTATTATTTTTTTAATTTTTTAAATGAGTTTGCCTGCATTTCAAATCTTTTTTTTTTATTTTATTAACACATAATGTATTATTTGCTTCAGGGGTACAGGTCTGTGAATCATCAGTCTTACACAATTCACAGCGCTCACCATAGCACATACCCTCCCCTATGTCCATAACCCAGCCACACTATCCCTCCCCCGCTACCCCCCAGCAGCTCTCAGTTTGTTTCCTGAGATTAATAAGAGTCTCTTATGGTTTGTCTCCCTCCCTGGTCACCCTCCCGCCAAAAATGAAAAGATCAAATCCTATTTTTATATATCAAAAACTCTAATAAAAACTATTTTTAAAAAATCAGTGTTTGATATTGATCTCAACTTGAGAGACACAGTGTCAACACATCTGATTATTAATGGCATTTGGCTCTTAATGGATAAGCTCCATGTATGTTTTCAAATTTACTCTTCTAAATAGCCTCAAAAACAAAGCTCAAAACCTAAGAAGATGCCTAGCTCTTACATTAATATGAATGAAAAATACTGAAGGCATGTTTGTTAATTTCTGTGTATTGTGGCAAATTGAGATGTTTCCTGAAGTAGTATGGAATAGGAATGAAGAAACAGAATTACATCCAAAGGAACCAAGACAATGGTTAGAGAACTGGGCCTTGAGACTGGAAAACCAAGTAAGGAGAGGAAGTATCAAGCCTCCAGGTGAAGGGTCAGAATGATAAGAGGAGCAACATCTCCTTTGCTAAACAGATTGAGAAAACAGTTCAGAAAGGAGGGGGTGGATCTTCGAGTTTCTTCACACACTGTCTGGTTCCTGTTGCTTGGGCAGACAATAATAACTTGAAGAAACTGCAACTTGGTGTCTATCTTCATGTAATTTCTGAATAAATATATTTCAGATAGTCCTGCCACCAAATATTTATGTCATACATATTTGTCATCACCCATGCCATTTCAATTTCAAACTCGTCAACATATTTCAAGAAATTGTGAATGATCAGAGTACAGGAGTCAGGCTTGCCAACTGTTATTCCCTTCCCAGGACTTTGCAGAGATAACCACCATTTCCAGAACTTCCAAATCAAATCATGGTGACCAGTGAATTTGCTAAGTCAGTGGCACTTGCAAAAAAAAAGAAAAAAATCAGTATCAGATCAATGATCTAAATTTACATCTAAATTCCGACATTAAATATAGCATGGCCCTCAGAAAACAATAATTTCCAGCATATGCTTTGTTAGTAGAAAAAGTATTTAAACTTCAAGTTTCTAGTGGCTATGCCAAAAAAATGTTCAGCTGTGCAAATTCAATTATAATATATGCAAATATAATATTATAAAGTAAACACAGGCTAATAAACATGCATGCTTATTAACAACGAAATCTTTGTTAACCATTCTGTTGTTGTCACATTCCTTACATTTAAGCTCCCACCCTAAAACACAACCAGAAAGCCAAATCTCTTCGTTTCCTAGAATATTGGCCTGTAGGTAGCAAAAAAATAAAGAAAAAATAAAAAGCTTTTTTTTTTAAGAAAAAATAAAACTTTTTATTCATAGCAAAGTTAATATTGACTTCCCGTGTCAAATGCCTTTCTCTCTTCCTCCTACTTGATCATCCCAAAGTCACTCATGCGCTTTGGTGAAAAGCCACCAGCATCACTCCCCACCGCTGAGCCATGGACACCCAGCAGTGGACTCCAGGCAGTGGGTTTGCTGTGTCTACACAACTCTCTAATCTACAAATTTGTCTCATTTTGCACTTCCAGATGGTTGTTCCATCTCCAACATATTACATTGCATTAAGTGGAGAAGTCAATTTGGATTTCTCTTACTGAAAGCTGTGACTCTCTTTAGGGCCAACTTTATTTTACCTTCTCATCTCTGAGATTCCTAGGACAGTGCCCTCCGTACTATAATGGAAGAGAGGGGATTTCTTAAAATCGAATAAATTCTAGAAGCACTGTTTCAAGTAGCAGCCAACAGTAGTGTTGGAATGTCATGTGGAAGAAAAACTGTCTCGTTCTATTCAAGCTTCATGGTATGAACTTACTGAATCTCCCACAATCTTCCTTGCAAGCTCAGGAAGCCAACTTTGTCTCATGGGCACAGAGCTACATTAACCTAGCCCAAGAAACCAATGAGGGAAATCAAAATGTCCATGCATTACTTTGCACAGAGAAATGTGCACACATCCTTCTCAGCTCCCATTTCTGACTTGGAGCATCTTTCCATCAGCATTAGCCTATAGCTCTATAGTGATAGAAAGATACTCAGGTTGTCTCTACTGGTACAAGTGGCATTAATAGGAAGAGGCAACACATTACTGTAATTTAAGTTTACGCTACATGGTTTCCAGTAACCCAGCTAGTCTCAGGATTGTTTCCAGGGAGACAGTATCAATTATGGTTTGAAGAAAAAAGTATTTCCAAAAAAGAAATGACTTTTATAGGAATTTAGAATTTAGTCATTTGGTCTTTTTTTGCATAACTTTCTATCTAAATTAATAACATTTGTCTTTTCTTATTTGTTGCTTAGCTGGGATTTTATTCCACTTGGGGGGAAAAAAAAACTCCTAATTTTAATATAATGACCTGAAGAGTAGACAACTTTCCCAACATCTCTACACCCAAGGTGGAGCTTGAAGTCAGGACAGTGAGATCAAGAATCTCACTCTTTTCTGACAGAGCCAGCCACGTGACCCTAGCAGCGCTTCTTTATTTAAAAAAAATTTTTTTCATAAGTCACCTTAATGATAGCTTGAAGAGAATTTTTATCCCTGCCCCATCACTTCCTCATATGATGATCATCTAAGGATTTAAGATTAAAATTTAAGTTAAGGGCCAGAAAATTCTGTTTTCTACCAGTGTCCAAGACAGGAACCCCACAAAAGTTATTTTTCTAAGATAAATGTTAAGGACTGAATTGTGTCCTTCCCCCACCTCCCAAAACTCATAAGGTGAAACTCTAATCCATATGTGACTATATACTTTTTAAAGATTTTATTTATTTATTTGACAGACAGAGAGTGTACACACAGGGGGAGTAGCAGGCAGAGGGAGAGGCAGTCTCCCCACTGAGCAAGGAGCCTGATGTGGGACTCCATCCCAGGATCCCAGGATCATGACTTGAGCAGAAGGTGGATGCTTAACCAACTGAGCCACCCAGGCGTCCCGTATCTGTAACTGTATTTAGAGATAGGGCCTTTAAGAAGTAATTTAGGTTAAAAGAGGTCACAAAGGGAGAGCCCTAATCAAATAGGATTGGTGTCGTTATAAGAAAAGGAAGAGACACCAGGAATGAATGCTCAGGCACAGGAAAAAAAAAAAAAAAAAGGCCATGTGAGGTCACATCAAAAAGGCAGTCATCTGCAAGCCAGAGAGAAGCCTCAGAAAAGGCTTGCCAGCACTTTGATCTTAGACTTTGAGCCTCTAGAACTGTGAGAAAATAGGTTTCTGTTGTTAAAGCCACCTAGTCTGTGACATTTTATTACGGCAGTCATAGCAGACTAAGACAAAAATGTCAGTGGGCACTTTCCAGGGATCTGTTCAGTCATGCCCCACCCCTTGGCTAAGAACTATCCACAAACAGAGTGGATCCCTCAAACTGCCTACCTAGCAAAAGACCTCAGCCTCCGGGTTACAGAGGTTCAGTTCTGTGGGGGATCCCCAGCACAAGTTGGGGCCAATCATATTTTCCCTCCTGGGAAATTAAAAATGGACATCAGACGTGTTCATCAACTTCCTTAGGGCTTGGACTTGGGTGAAATAAAGTGGAGGTTGTGTTGGCCATGCACACAGCTGTCCCAAGCATCAGAGATCCGTACAACAGGAATCACCACCCTCATCATTTTTTTTCTCTTCCTTCCTTCCTTCCTTTCTTTCTTTCTTCCTTCCTTTCTTCCTTCTTTCCTTCCTTCCTTTCTTTCTTTCTTCCTTCCTTCCTTTCTCTCTCTCTCTCTCTCTCCCTCCCTTCCTTCCTTCGCTCCTCCCAGCGAGTACTTTCTAGATGCTAGATAGTGCCATGAGAGCTTTATATATATATTAACTCATTTAATCCTTACAACAACCTTCTGGGACATAGGCTTTACAGATAAACAAATGCAGTCACAGAGAAGTTAAATAATTTGCCAAAGACTAAACAGCTGGCAAGTGGTAAAGTGAGTTTCAAGTCAGGCAGCCTAGCTCCAAAGTCCAAGTTCCTACCCACCTTCTGTACAGCCTCTCCCTTTAAGAAGGGAAGGAAGGGGGAAAGGGAGGACGTGAGGAGGGAAAGAAGAAACTTCCCCAGCATTTTCTGTACTAAGTCCTGACCAGCACCCAAGTGAATCATGGAATGTGGCCATGGTGGCACACTACAGCCCCTGAGTGACATGGCAGCCATCCCTCTCCCAGGACCCCACATGTCTACCTCAGAGCAGCTTCTTGGTCCCCTAGATCTCATTACTATAAAACCTTTTCCTTGGCGCAACCAGCATCAACTCAGAGACACAATTGTGTGAATGCTGGAAAGGAGGATACATTTGAAACGTGAGGATAGATGCAAGAAACATGTCACTGTGAATGAGAATGCAAGTCAGATGAAATCCCGGAAGGAGTATGCCCAAACATTTTAGTGCTTGGGAACTGAGTAAACTGAGATCGTTTCCAGACAATATTTCTGGAATGTCCAGAGTCTTCCTAATGTTTATCTGATTAATCAAATTAGCTTTGAGTGTTTGGTTTTTGGAGTTCCTTACTCCCCTATGAAACTCGTCTTTTAACTGAGAGTTTGGCAAAGCTTATATATGGGAAACCCTATGTGTCTTAAGATGTACTCATCTTTCACTCATTTTTAAACTCATTTTGCATTTGAAGTGTTTTACTAAGAAAGAAAAAATGACAGAAAAACCAGATCCAAGTATCCTTCTAAGATTAAGTATGTAGAGTTTAATTTAAGAGACATGATAAAATTATATTAGATTTCTTTGTTTAGACATTTTATTGTACTCAGTAATTTTATGGCTTTATATTGAGGCACTAGAGTAATGTGACAAAGGACACTTACACATTGCTTTTAATAGCAGTGAGTAACAAATCTGTAACTAAGACATGTCTGACCATGAAAAATGGTAACCTCAAATATCAGCACACTGAATTTGAAGAAAAAAACAAAAACAAAAACAAAACAAAACAAAAAAACCATGTTTGAAGGATACACCTGCCTAAAGTAAGAGTTCTTATGTGTCAGGACAAAAAAAGAGAGAGAGAGAGAGAGAGATAGGGATCTCTTACCTTCTTCCCTAAAAAAAGTCTTAGACCATTCTTTGCCTAACATTGCAAAAATGTCAAGTAGACCAACTCGTGGGTCTCATAGTTCAGTAAGAGTCTGGATAGATTTCCATCTTCTTTATAGAGCTGGAAGGAGGCTGGCGTATAGAGAAAATGCAAGTGTCCTGATATTATTTGAAGAGAGAAGAAAAGAATAAAGGCAGGCTCAGAACCAAGGAAGTATATTTAAATTTTTTGTCAGAGTAGGATAGTCATCTGTTGGGCTTTTCCATTAGAAAAAGCCTGCAGATTTCTTCAGGCTACTGGAAAAGAGCAATTTCTTATTTGTTTCTTTGTTTATCTCTAAAGCTGTGGGATATGCTATACACTAATAGCTTCTTTTTTTCACAGAGCTACAAAGCTTACTTGAGTATTTTTAGTCAGTTTAGAGGAGAGCATCCCTTATGCCCCCAAAAGTAGGGAACAGTTTTGAAACTAGCAATGAGAATCATGGATCCTACAACTGTGGGTATATTTAGATCTTGCTTGAACTCTGTTTTGTACCAGCTGACCTCTTAAGTCTCCTCCAACTGTCTGTTTCCATGTGATATTCCATTGCAGCTACTCCACAGAATGTTTTGTAAGAGATTACCCCAGTATAGTTTCAACGTGGAATTTTAATATCCCAAAACAGAAGTTACCTATACTGAAAAGGGATTGTTTGCCTTCTTATATAATATACTCATTGAAATTTTTACCACAAGATTCCTGTCTTCTTGCTTATGCATTTCCCATACATTGAGCTTAACCAGCTTACTTTCTTAAATAGGATAAAACAGTAATGATGAAATATGTTTTATAGCGTCACAGAAAGGACTAGAGCCAGATTGGTTTTAATTTTGCACATGCTTGTCATCTAAAAAGAGCAAGTTGGAGGGAAATAATGAAAACCCAAGGCTGTTGTTAATTCCGCCACATCTTAACGTCTTCCTTCCAGACCATACCTGGAGTTCTAAACAGCCCTCAGTTTGACACCTCACTTTCTTGAGTTACAGACAGTTGCATTCCTTAAAACCAGTGACTGTCACAATGAAAGAGAAAAGGCTCTCAAGAGGAAGTAGCTGTCAAGGATGGCTAGACTGGAAATTGTACTTATCTTGACAGCGGTTTTGACTGTAATGGATTAACCCCCAGGATTAGCATTTGCCTACTTTCGCCTTGTCCTACCTCCCCCTCTTATAAGCAAATGTCTGGATCCCTGTGATGTTGTTCTATTGTCTGGAGACATTTTTGTTTGTCACGGTTCAGAGGGGGGTGCTGTTGGCATCTGATGAGTGAAAGTCAAGGACGATCCTAAGCATCTTACAATGTGCAGGTCAGCCTCCCCACTCACATGGCCCAACATGTCAATAGGGCCAAGGTTGAGAAGCCCAGTTTTAGTCCTACCTTACAAATATCAGAACATGTGTGTCAGTTCAGAACAGTACTTGTTTTGCCTCAATTTGTGCTTTTTTTCATCGTTGATCTTCTTTAACATGAAATCAATGGACACTATATCTTCTGCAAAAGAAATATCCTGTGCTTAAAATATTATCTTCTCGAGCCATAAGAAATACAATTTAGTGTAGCTGACTCAGGTATGAGGTCAATGAATGAAAATTGCTTGCCACAGTTGAGTAATAGTAACTGGACCAAACTGTGTCATTCTCAGTCCTGGCTGTACAATTACAATCATCTGGGAGACTTTCAGACATATTAGTGTCAGGGCCCCCCTCCACCCCTCCCCGCCCGCTGGAGGTGCTGGTTTAACTGGTCTCAGTTAGGGACTGGACTCTGGTGGCTGACCAAGCTCACCAGGGGGTTTTAATTCATACCGGGGGTTGGGAATGATTGGTTCCAGCCCATGGGGTACCACTGCTATGCCAGCGGGATTCAGAAAATTCACTGGAGAGGTCAGGCTGGGACTCATTTTGGCAATGAGCTGCATAAATTAAGCAGTTTCAGAAATTCATTTGTTCTAATTATCTCATCAGTTTTCTCTGGATGGCCAGGGATTAGAGTGAACCCCAAGATGTTCCTAAAGTGCATCAGTACCTGCTAATAACCATCTAAAGGTCTCCAATGCAAGGAAAAGGAACCATCACAGCCCTTGCTTATCGACTGCTATCTCAAATAATATATTTTCTTCTTTTTTGAGTGGGGAGGGACAGAGGGAAAGGAAGAGGGAGAATCTTGAGTAGACTCCACACCCTGTGCAAGCCACACCTGGGGTTCCATCTCATAACCCTGAGATCATTACCTGAGCCGAAACCAAGAGACAGATATGTAACTGACTGAGCTAGCCAGGCAACCTGCAAATGATGCATTTTTAACAGTGAGGATCACATGCTAATAAAAATAAAAATATTAGGAAATACAAATATATTTACAAAGGCTAATGTTTCTTCTTCTCTTCCTGTAATCCCCTGGAATGAAAAGGATGGCTTTTCCCTTTTGTGCTACTTTCCTCCTTTCAAATGCCTCCCTCCTCTAGGCTAACCCTTAACAGTAAACGTAGATATTTACTCTATAAATCCGTAGGACCCAGTGATGGAGGTCTTCCTGTTATTGTTGAAAGCTTAAGAGTACTGTGTGCATGTGTGCAGAGAGGAGAAGGAATGAGGTGAAGCAGGTTCTGCTCAAGAGATGTGGCGATTCTTAGCCTTTCTCTGCACCAAACCTTCTTCTCAAGTGCATTGCTTTGTTACAGGATCAGGTCCCTGTTCCACCCCATCATGAAGTGATAGGTTCCAGTCCAGCCTTGAAACCGTGCCAAAGAAATGCTACTTAAGGGAAACAATTTAAATGAATTAATATTTGCAAAAGTATTATTCCTATAATAAAAGTGTGTATGTATCCTGAAGTTTGAGTCAGTCAAATTCAGGAGATGTAGACAAACATTATTGTTCAATATCAATCTGGAAAGTACCAGAGTATTCAATAACAGCTCTTTTATTTGAAGGATGATTTATGTCAAGTGCAAAGTATAACATATGCAAATCTGATATGAAAAAAGACAGAAATATTCCTGACTCTTGACAACCCCAGAGAGTGGCTACTTATTTAGGATGCCCTCTCAAGACTTTCATATCATCTCAGGAAATACTGAGAGTTGAGGAAGCCACTAGAACCAAACCAATGAGAGTAAGCAGTTCTTTAATGGCCAGCGGACACTCTTCCCACTATCTTCTCTCCTAGTTTGAAGGCAACTCTTATCAGGAACCTTAGGACAAATGGGATTGTGTGAAGAATTCTATATTAAGTGTCACCAAGCACGTTTATTCCTTCAAATGACTGTGCTAGTTACGCTTTATGGAAGATTCAGCTGGAAGAGGTCAGTGCAGAATACACATTCTCAGTGACAAAGGGATTTGAAAAAATGCTAGTCTATACCTATGACTTAACTCTTATATATCCCAAAGAGAGTAATGATGGTCTCAGTTTATTCTCAAGATCCAGAGAATAAGGCACATAAGTACTCCTCCAATAATCCAGTTTTTTGATAAACTTTTAGAAATATGATGCATTTGGGTCCTTTCAATTTTTTTATTTGCCAATACCTGCCTCTAAACTATGATAAATGAGAGTACTAGAAAGTCAGTAAAACTATTAGAGGATAATATGATCAATTATTTAATAAAATTTTTGGAGTCAGATCTGAATTTAATAACAATTCTGGCACTTCCTCGCTATTATTTTTGGCATTTTTTTAAACCTCTCTGAACACCAAGCTCCAACTAAGAAGGACTGGATACCTGCCACCAGCATTGCTGTGAGAATTATAGGCATGGCACTTGGCATGAACTTGATCAGAGAGTAAGACTTAGAGAAATAAAGGTTGCTCTTGTGACCCACTCTCCATTCTTGCCCCAAGTTTTACTTCTTTTACAAACTCCCTTCCAAGACTCATCAAACCTTCTGCTTTACTGACAGAAATGGGGTTTGAACATACAGAAATAGAATTGCGTCGAATGACCCAGAAAGAGTGAGAACAATCACCGAGGACACTGGACGTGAGCTTCATTCATTAGAATAAGGAAAATAAGAGGAATGAGAACCTCAGATTATGGTCCTAACATTCTATCCTCAAGAAGTTCTTGGCTTTCTTTGCTCCTTCTGTGATAGGACAGTTTCATAGTCCCTGGGAACTATGAAGAAATTCCGTTTTAAAGTTTCAGAAGAAATCAATATTGTATCTTTAGATAAATAAATTTCTTTAGAATTTCTTGGGAGAATTCTCCCTCTGACTGGATTTCACTTTCTAATTTTATGTTTCAACATTGTGTGATATGCTATGAAAAGCACCTTTATGTGTTAAAAAGTGAATAAATCTCCTTTGCAAATGATCAAATTTGAGATGACTGACCTTTCCGACTTTACTAATTGCACCTTTGGTTTGTTGATTGATAAAATTAGGATAGCAATACCTACCCAAAGGAATTATCATAAGATTTAAATATTTAAGTGTAAGTAAAGCTTGGCACATAGTCTGTGCTCAATAAATGGTCATTTGCTTCCATTTTCATACAGTGGTTACTCAGTGCAAGTGTTTTTCCTAGCGGCAAATGGTTTGGGGGGTGGGTAAGGCAGAGATGTATTAATATCTCTTCAAATCCACAGTCTAAATTATTGGTTTCTTGACCTTGCTGACCTCCCTATAACTTAGAGCTGCCATTAACTTAAAAGAAAATCTTTGAGACACGAAGCTAAAACTTAGTGCTTTGTACGTACAATACGCCTCACCATTTGGGATTTGCTTTCTCAGTAAGTCCTGACCAAATGTATGGAAACCTATTTACCCTTGGTGTGGTTTCTGCAAAGAGAAACAGCTTTCAAAACTACAAATCAGCTTCTAAGTTATATCCATTCTGGAGCAAGAAAACAATCTAGGTAAGCCTGGATTTTATTCTAAAAGGCAGCTATTTTCCATCCTTTAGTAGAAGCCTCATAGGTATCAAGCCTGAGTACAATTTAGAGGAACTCTGCTTGGAAACAAGCTGCGTGCCATGCTTTGGAAGCAGGCAGTAGCCTCCGTGGGCTTGCCTACCACAGTGTTTTTAACCTGAGAGGGCATTGTTTTGGGACCAGGAAAAGGACCTACCTTGTGGCGAAGGCAAGTTTAATATTTTAAGTGAATTCAGTGCGATATTTCTATGCAGACACTCACAACATAACTTTTATTCTGGGTTAAATAAGAGAAAGGCAGAGGCATTGTTGGTGAGACACAGTGGAGTTACTGTTCAGAACATATAATGGCTCCGGGGCTGATTGGGAGGACATTTGTCCAGGAACCCAGAAAAGATAATGGTCATCAAAAGTAGTTCCAGATGTCCCACATAAACAAAATGCATCTAAATGCAGGTACTGTAGGGAGTGGGAGGGGGTGTGGGCAAATGTGAATGTCATGCCTTCACTTTTAAATTCATCTTGACATCTAAAGGTAGTTACTCAATAAGGGCTTATGCACTTGGAAAGAGCATTAGTAGGGTTAAGTACATTATAAAGCTAAGGGATCGGGACTAATTCTTTTCTAGTTCTGTGGAAAATTCAGTTGCCAGAATATTTATTTTCAATATAAAAGTTAATGAGTTAACCATAAGAATAATAGCATAGAATTTTCCTTTCAGTTTTTATTAGAAACAGATTAAGTATAACTTTTAGCAAATAAATACATCTCAAAAACAGCTCAGCCAACTATGGCTTTTAGTGTGAACACGTACCTATTCCAAAAGTGCCCTGTTAATTAAAATTGCAAAATTAGTATGTTGCAGCTTTAAACTTATGTATGAGGAAAGATTGAATAACACGATAAATGTTGGCTGAAAATAGTA
>RCUC01134220.1:0-15437 GCA_003697995.1 Taxidea taxus jeffersonii
TTTTTTTTTTTTTCTCAGCTAATTTGGCTGTGAGAAGAAAATTGCACAGACACAACTGCCTTCAGAGGAGATGTGTGCCTCTCCATTCACGGGTGCCCTTCCCCTGAGGTATTTCTGACAGAAAATTGTTTTACTACATTTAGGCAATATGCCAGATGAGATATATCAAAGAAGGCCCCTTTACATTTTGTAATATGTGATAATACCTTTAAGGTGATACCAGTTCAAGGGATGCATACTGACAAACGAAACAGTGAATGACACGGTATGTGAGAATTGCTTTAGTTGTTCAATGAGATAAGGTAAATGTAGGAAAATCTTGATAATTGTTGATTGTGAGTGATAGTATGGGGATTACTACTGTGGTTTGTGTTTAGCAATTTCATAATTGAAAAATCAGGTACCAAGAGAATATAATTATGAGAGTATCTTTAAACATATGTTTTGAAAAACACTGAATAGCTCTGTATTCTATCCAGAACAAGCACATTTCCCCCTAAGACCATTGTGTCCTTGGAAAGCATTTGGAGATACTTGCTCAATGACACCATATAAATGATGTACCATCCTCGATATTTTAATAATCTATTAAAATAGTTTCTTTTTCTTGGCAATATTTCTTCTAATGTACAAAACCAATTTAATATTGATACCAACTCATAGAGTTGGTCTTGATGGTTGTTGCATCTTTAAGGATAAATTCTGAATAGAATTTTGCTCTTCCTCTCTCTCTCTCTTTTTCCTTACATTCACTGAAAAGCCAATGATTTTATCCACCACCACTACCAGTAACACTGCTTGAATCAATTAACTTCAAATACTACCCAAGTGTGTATTTCTTCATACTAAAAAATAAATGACTTGGCATTCCATTGTAATTATTTTAAGCTTTTTAATTCTTCTAAAATATATCATCCTTTAAAAAATGCTATCGAAATAGCCCTCAGCTGGTTAGCATACAGAGGCAATTGCTAAATTAGCTTATTCAGTTGGTCTGTAGACTGTTGTGTTTATGGCACTATTCATTCAAGGAGAGAATGATTGCCATGCCTCTTGTTCAATAATACATGCTTTCCAAACCTGGTGAAAGTCCCATAGTGGGACATTAAGTGAAGGAGCAAATGAGTAATTTATCAAGAGGGCTAAAACAAAAAGCCAAGTTCTCTACACCTGTATCTGTAACAAATTACCCTTTGCTATCAAAATATGAAAAACAGGTCTAGTGGAAAAAATCCAGAAAGATACAGTAAGAAATTCTTGAGAAGCCAATTAGTAGGGGCTAAAACATTTTCGATGCTAAAAAATCCTTTGGCATGTGTCGATAATGCATTTCAGTCCCACATATAAATAGCGGTAAAATCTGTGCTTAGGAGGAGTGGAGAAGTTCAAGACTTTCCCAGCACTCCTCCACAAATAACAAAGAGGAGAGGAGGCGGTCCACAGTAGCAAGGGAATTCCTGCATATACTGAGGAAGATACCTTGCAGAACGCAAATAAAAGCCTGCAGCCCCAGGTTGTATCAGCTTTCTGCACAAACCACCTGCCCTAAAAACAAGGGTCACAAGTAAACAGGATAGAGTGGTGAAATTTGAATTGTCAAGGTTAAGGAAAACTTTGTAAACCAAAGGACAATCTATAAAGAAAAGCCACGTCAACCATTTAATAAGAGCAGTCCTTTACCAAATTTGGCTGATTGCTGTAAACAACCACTCGGGTTACAGTATCAATTTTCTCATTTCTTTAGATTAGACCAGCCCTGCATTCCAGTTAAAGTTTTTCGAAGAATGTATAAAACTCCCATTTTGAAATCCAGGGATGGCATAAGAGCCAATAAATATTAAGATACTTTCCCAGGATCTTGCTCAATGATGCTGTAATAACAAGCGCTACCTTCAGTTGTGAAACTGTAATCCTCATTTGTCCCAAATACTTGAACACTTTTTTACATGTTCTGCAACACAACAACTTGGACAGCTGGCTAAATCACCAGAGACCTAGGTACTGGGACTCAAGCCTGAACCTCCCTTTCACTTATTCCCCCCTCTGTTTTCTCCATGTTTTATTTGTTTGTTTATTTATTATTTTTTATGTAAGCTTTACACCCATCATGGGGCTTGAACTCACAACCTGGAGATCAAGAGTCACTGTGCTCTGCTGTCTGAGCCAGCCAGGCACTCCTGTTTTCTGCATGTTTTAGATAAAAATCACACATGGTTACAGCTAGGGTCATGTAAGACTGAAAAAGGATAGCTAAGGTAAACAGTTGACTTTGGAAGTTGTCCAGACTAACCTTTGAAGTAGCTTAGAGTTTTAGTTCCCTTAATACGAATGCCCTATTATCATTGCCATGTAAATTTTACCAGCTCCTTGAGTCCTTCTCCATGATCCTCAGAGACATTTTCCAAACTGTACAACTGAGTTAATTAAATAGAGAAATCTATGCTGTGTAAAGTTCATTCTTTGAAGATTTTATTTATTTGACAGAGAGAGCACAAGTAGGCAGAGTGCCAGGGAGAGGGAGAGGGAGAAGTGGGCTCCCTGAGCCCGATGTGGGGCTCAATCCCAGGACCCTGGGATAATGACTTGAGCCGAAGACAGACACTTAACTGACTGAGCCACCCAGACACCCCTAAATCATTCTATTGATAAATGTGTTTTTCTTGCTGGAATATGTTGGCATCATGTTCAGCCCTAAGTGAATTAGAGTGGAGGAAAACAAGAGAAAGGGTGTCAGGAAATCCAAGTTTACAGGCTAATGTGAGAGCGTTAGAGTGGAAAATGAGGTAGGATCCTTAGATTCTAATGACTTTCCTCATTCACTCATAAAATCTCACTATATCAATGCTTTTCTTTATAAATACGTACTCTAGGGCGCAGCTGGGCAGCTCAGCCAGTTAAGCATCTACCTTTGGCTCAGGTCATGAGGGATGCAACCCCGAGCTGGGCTCCCTGTTCAACAAGGAGTCTGCTTCTCCCCCCTCTGCTCTTACCCCAGCTCATGCTTGCTCATTCTCTCTCTATCTCAAATAAATAAATAACATCTTTAAAATAAATAGGTACTCGGGGCGCCTGGGTGGCTCAGCAGGTTAAAGCCACCGCTTTTGGCTCAGGTCCTGGGATTGAGCACCACATCGGGCTCTCTGCTTAACAAGGAGACTGCTTCCTCCTCTCTCTCTCTGCCTGCCTCTCTGCCTACTTGTGATCTCTGTCTGTCAAATAAATAAATAAAAAATCTTCAAAATAAATAGATACTCTAGATAACTACATAACCTGTTAATACATACTCTATCACACTTTTTTCTTTTTTAATTTTTATTTTTATTTAAACATATATCTATCACACTTTTTTAATATAATCTCTACACCCAGCATGGTGCTTGAACTCACAACCCTGAGATTAAGAGTCATATGCTCCAATGATTGAGCCAGCCAGGCACCCCTATCTAGCTTTTAAATAATTGTGACATATGTTCATGGTGTAAAATCTTTTCCTAACAGTATGGAAGAATGTAAAGTCAAAAGTAAAAAGTCTCCTAGCATTTCCCAGAGACAATGGCTATGAAAGGATTTTTGGTAAAGTAGATTTAATTTTTTTTTTAATTTAAAAAAGATTTATGTATTTTAGAGAGAGAGCTCCTGAGCAGGGCTATAGGAGGGTGGGGGTGCAAAGGAGGGTGGGGGATGAGGAGGGGGAGGTGGGAGAAGGAGAGGAAGAATTTCAGGCAGACTGGGGTTGAGCACCAAGGTGTGGTGAGGTGGATTTCATGACCGGGTGAGGTGGATCTCATGACCAGGAGATCCTGACCTGAGCCGAAACCAAGAGTTGGATGCTTAGCTGACTGAGCCACCCAGGCACCCTGGTAAAGGTACATTTTAATACATTATTTTAAATTGAGACCAGCTAATACTCTCTTGCCACTCTTGAGTACCATTCAAAATGTTAAGTACTTATATATTCTCTATTTTCTGCCTTATTCTTATACCCCCTCACAGTTACAGGCTTCCCACTCCTTTGACCAGTCCTCTAGCCCTGCCTGCCAATTCTTTCTGCAATTGTCCTATTTATTATCTTGGCCCTTCTTGTTGCATGCTGCCTCTTCGGCTGAACTGTGAAAGCCAAGTCTCTAAAGCACAGAATCTCTACTTTTGTGGAGCATTTTATCTTCGACATTAGCAGGACTTTCTGAGAAAAACTTTTTTTTTTTTTTTTCATAACCTCTACACTCAGTGTAGGGCTTGAACTCACAACTCCAAGATCAAGAGTGGCATGTTCTTCCGACAGTGCCAGTCAGGTGCCCCTGAGAAAAACTCCTACTTACTTTTAGGCACCTCTGATTCCCATTCACCTGCATTTAAACCTCTAATGACCTCTAGTTTCCTTGAACTTCTGAACCTTTTCCAATTCCCAAGAGATAATTTCTCTTCCCAGAGAAAATGGAGATCATCAAGCTTTAAAATTAGACTGCACTCAGACTACATTTACTTCTGCTATACTTCTATTTTATTTTCCTCTCCTGGGTATGGTTAATCTCTCTACACCTCAAGAACCTTGATCTAACAGTCACTCCCTTTCTTATTCAGATTGTTCAGTATGTCAAAACTGGTTTATTCGCTCTTTGAAGAAGAGGAAAACACGTGCACCACTGACCCCATGGTGATCTCTAGTGACTAGCCCAGGTTCTTCTCTGCATAGCCAAATTTCTTGAAACGGTGGCTGTTTCCTTGCTTACCATCTGCACCCTGCCACATTCTGGGAAAGATAACCAGTGACTTCTCAATCCAGTGAACACATTTTGATTCTGGTCTCAGTTATCTTGCTATATAGGTCAAATAGTGAATAGATTTTCCTTGGTTTCGATGATACCATGCTCCATTTTGATTATGTATCTTTGAAACAAATCACTGTTCCTTTTAGTACCTGTACACAGTGTCTAGTCGCCTACTTGGAGTCACCTTAGCTGTTCTCAGTCACTTCAAGTTCATGCCTATACTGCATTTGCAAATCTCTGCCATGACTTCTGCATACCCATAGCTTCATTCTCGTAACTCAGTTCTCTGTTCCAATATTGTAGAAGGACTTCCCTGCATCTGTTCCCTGCAACACTGGGGCGCCTAGGTGGCACAGTCCGGCAAGCGCCTGACTCTTGATTTCTGCTCAGGTCATGATCTCAGGGTCCTGAGATTGAGCCCCACATCAGGCTTCGTGCTCTGTGTGAGTCTGCTTCAGTTTCTCTCTTCTCTGCCCTTTCACCCGGTGGCTTCTCTCTCTTTCTCTGTCTCTCACATAAATAAATAAATCTTTAAAATACACAGTGCAAAAATAAACTCATATAAGAAAGCAGTACCTCAGGGGCGCCTGGGTAGCTCAGTGGGTTAAAGCCTTTGCCTTCAGCTCTGGTCATGATCCCACCAGCATCCTAGGATTGAGCCCCATATCGGGCTCTCTGCTCAGCAGGGAGCCTGCTGCCCCCCACCTCTCTCTCTGCCCACCTCTCTGCCTACTTGTGATCTCTGTCAAATAAATAAATAAAATCTTAAAAAAAAAAAAAAAAAGAAAAGAAAGCAGTACCTCATTCCACCCAAGGTAACTCTATTTCCCTTTTCATGGTTTGTTTTTCTCCATGACACCTGCCACCTGACCTTGTTATTGTTTAGTACCTGCTTCTCTTCATTAGAATGTAAGTTCCATAAGAACAGAATCTTTGCTTTGATGACAACTATATACCCAGTGACTGCTGTAAGCTCCACAGAAATATTTGATAAACGAATGAATGCATACTTAAAAGTAAAGTCTTCAATTCCTTCCACTCAGATATGTCTCGGAATCTGGAGAATAATTGTAGAGCTATCATATATTAGATGTTTACTATGTACCAAGCTCTGTGCTATGAAATATACATTTTACCTTGACAGTGTAAATTTAAAAAAAAATTTTTTTTAAAGATTGTATTTATTTGCGTGAGCGTGAGAGAGAGTAAGAGAGCAAGAGAAAGCACAAGCAGGGGGGAGAGGGAAAAGCAGGCTCTCTACCAAGCAGGGTGCCTAATGTGGGGCCCAATCACAGGACCCTGGGATCATGACCTGAGCCAAAAGCAGAGACTTAACCCACTGAGCCACCCAGCGTCCCTCAGTGTAACTCTTTGCACTGCCGGCCCTGTAGTATTCAGTTCTGGTTGGTTTCCCAGGCCTATCATTTATACTTTGAAATATTTTTGAAAATCCGCACCCTCTTCATCTCTGTTACCACTATCTTAGTACCTGTTATAGCTTTCTGGCATGACTTCAACTCCTTAACTGATCACTCCAGCCTCCAGTTCTGGAAAATCCTTTTTTTTTTTTTTTTTTTAATCAACTGATTCTTCCTAAACTGTAAATCCAGCCATGTCACATCTTAATTAAGTGATTGTCCCTGTAGCCTTCAGGACAGTGAGAACTCCCACAATTTAAGAAACGAGACCTTACGAAATACACCTCTCCAGCATCCTGTTACCTCTTCTCCTTTTTCCCTCTCTAGAAGGTATAAGAAAGAATTAATACCAGCCTTTGTGGATTCGAGCTCTGACCACAAGCTGACTCACTGGTAGTCACTGGTAAGTCACTTGTCTGCCTAAAGATCCTCTCAGCTTCTAGACCTATAAGTTGGAGCTAGTAATGGTGTTAACTTTGCCATACCCTACCTAGCACATGGTAGCTGCTAAATTGGTAGGAGCCAGAGTTTATTATTAACATCACTTTCGAGTTCGCGTTCTTCACCTCTGGCTTTTCCTCAAAGTATACTTCTGCCTGCAGTGTCCTTCCTTATTTGATACTTTTCCTCGCTGCTCATTCATCCTTCAGGAAATCTTCCCAGAGGTTGATGCCCCTACCAATTGTATTAGATGTCTACATTTTCTCTCACCCTATTTGTGTAATTCTGTCAAAGTATTTGCCTCACTGCATTGTAACACCTTAATTGCCTGTACTCCACCCTCCCTTCCTTCTGCAAGATGTAAATTCCCTGAAGGCAGAAGGTGGGTGTTCTACTTTGTTAAGGTAACTTTGTTAAGTGGAGCACCCAGTACAGAACCATTAGCTCATGAACCTTAGTTCAAAAGCTGGCCCACAGGTGATTGGAAATAGGGAACTTCATTACTCACAGGTCCTGGAGAAAGTGTGCAACATGCTTGGAGGGGTCACCTGGGGGAGGTCAAAGGAGAGTGCCCACCTAGAAACAAGCCCCAGGGCACATGCCAGTATTCCAGATTGGGTGGAGTACTTTGGGGTTCCTGGGCTGGGGTCTTGATTGGGTCAATTCAGACCCAAGGTGGGAGGTTTGCCCCCACCACCACCACCAAGGGCTCTTATCTAAGGGCTACTTAAGGTATACAGGCCCTGGGAGGCAAGGGAGATTTGATCACACTGGCTGTTGGGAGAAGTGATATCTGAATTTCCATTTCTTTGCTGCTTTGCTGGAGGTTCTGCCTTTGCGCTCCACAGGAGCTTGCAGGAGGGGCTGGTGTCAGCGCAGGGCGGGCTGCTAGGTCACATAAAATGGATCTGGAGGCAGCAGTGCCATGGAGTGGCTAAGCCAATCTCTCCACACTGGGTTGGGTTGATCTTTGTATCATTAGCTAATGAAAATGTCCTGAATACAGCGAGGCAGTCCATAAATATTGGTAACAGAAATGAAATCAAACTTTGAGTTATTATCTTAGCAGTTAAGACTTACTACAATGAGACCCTAGCACATATTTTCAGCTTTATTTCCTAATATTAACTGAAAACTGAACTCTGAGTAGCAGCCACTCGCACCTCATCAGGCCTTCCACCAGAGTACTGACTGTCCTTCTCCAGGCCCACTGGTCCTCCCAAGTCTTTCCATCCTCCAGCTAAGATTCTCTAATTCATTATTTCCATAATTGCTGCCAACATCATAGGTCCCCCTTTGTTGCTCTGTCTTCATCACACTGTTCTGGAAGAATCCTGACGTCTTTTTTCATCCAGTCATGTTCCTGCTGCTGGAGAATACACAAGAAGTCAGACTGGAACCACTTTATTTTTTTTTTTTAAGATTTTTATTTATTTATTTGATAGATCACAAATAGGCAGAGGGGGAGAGGGAAGCAGGCTCCCTGCTAAGCAGAGAGCCCAATGGAGGGCTCCATCCCAGGACCTCTGGTTTTGGGCCTTTCTCCTTTGCGTTTTTAGCAGCTGACCCTGCTTCTTAACATTACAAAGAAAAGTCTTCAGATGGTATATCCCTCAACTTCCTTGCACCAAACTAGAATCCCACCTAATCCGATTCTCACCTTGCTCACCCCCATCCTCCTCTGCCCTCCCACCGCCTGGGAAAGCAAGGCCATTCCTTCCTCTCTGTTGTGGGTCCACTCCCTGTCCCTTCCCACGTTATCAGGAATCTGAAACTGTCCCTTAAACATTTTCTCCATTCTCCTCTATTTCTGGATTACATAACAACATGGAGATTTAAACAGTGATAAGAGGACTGTGTGGGTGGCTCAGTTGGCTGGGATTGAGCCCCAGGTCCACCTGTGGCCCAGGTCATGATCCTGAGGTCCTATAATCAAGACCCACGTCAAACTGAGCAGGGAACCTGCTTCTCCCTCTGCCTGCAGCTCCCCCCTGCTTGTGCACCCTCTCTCTCGCAAATAAATAAAATCCGTAAAAATAAAAAAAAGTGCTGATAAGACTACATACTAAAATAGACAACACACAGCCCAGGCACTTCTCTGTGAATGCCCTTAAACCAATCTTTTGTACTCCCTCATTTCTGATCCACTATTTTGTTTTCTTTTTCAGTACTTTATTTAATTGTAAACCCCCCACCTAATACGGTGCCCGAACTCAGTTTGTTACAGGATTTTTTTCCTCCATCAGTGCTCATAGTGCCCTGTTCTCAGTCATGCCACTTTGAAGAATGAAGAGTTAGACCAGATAGACTGGTGGACAGCAAACCAAGATTTATTGAGCGATAGCAAAGTGATAGTACTAAGCTCCCAAGTAGGGAGGGGACCCAAGAGGCTTGCCACTGGAATTTCTAAATGTTTTTTTTTTTTTTTGAAGGTTTTATTTATTTATTTGACAGACAGAGATCACACAAGTAGGCAGAGAGTCAGGCAGAGCGGGGAGGGGAGAGGCAGGCTCCCTGCCGAGCAGAGAGCCTGATGCGGGACTTGATTCCAGGACCCTGGGATCATGACCTGAGCCGAGAGCCTGATGCGGGACTTGATTCCAGGACCCTGGGATCATGACCTGAGCCGAAGGCAGCAGCTTAACCCACTGAGCCACCGAAGTGTCCCGCCACTGGAATTTATAAGTCTTAGGGTTAATTGGGCTCTTGGGCGGGCTGTTTTAATCTGATTAACCCTCCCTGCACCTGTCATCCAACCAGGTTTTTGCCACGTGGGAAAGGGTGGAGGGCTCCTACCAGTGTGGTGTAAAAATCCCTTTAAGGGTGGTTCCTCTTGAGGAGGGGGGAGGAGGAAAGTGCTGTCCCTGCCTGCCTGCCTTGTAACCGTCTTTCATCAGGACCCTGAGATTGAGAGCTTCATCCTCTGTTGACTAACCCAGCCAGGCACCCTGCCTGATCCATTATTTTCCATTCACACCTCAAGCCACTCTAATCTTCTTACACCTTCTTTAAAATAGCCATTGGGGCACCTGGGCTTCTCGGTTGGTGAAGTGGTTGACTCTTAACTTCTGTTCAGCTCATGATCACGGGGTCCTAGGATTGAGCCCCGCCCTCAGGCTCTGAGCTCGGCAGTCTTGCTTGAGATTCATGTTCTCCTTCTCCAAATAAATAAATCTTTAAAATAATAATTATTAAATTATTTTTTTAGGTTTCAGTATGTTATTTATTTTACTTTTTTTTTTTTAAGATTTTATTTATTTATTTGAGAGAGAAAGCACAAGCAGGGGAAGCAGCAGACGAAAGGGAGAAGCAGACTCCCCACTGATCAGAGAGCAGGAGGACAGAGGGCTCTATCCCAGAGGCTCGATTCCTAGGATCATGACCTGAGCCAAATGCAGACGCTTAACCAACAGAGCCATCCAGGCACCCCATTTTGGTCTTTCATTTTAATTGAAGTGTAGTTAAAACACAGTGTGTTTCACCCATTCCTTTGACCTAAATCTCTTCTTTACACTGACTGGTAATACTGGAGGGGGGAGAAGACCATCCGAATGAGAACCAGTAAAACCTATTTATTCAGAGCTTGCTTGAGCGAGGGATTCGGCCGCTATCACTTGTTTTTGGCTGAGGACAAGAGATAAGCAGGGAGTTGGAAAGTTTTATAGTGAAAAAAAGAGAAGGCTTTGAGGTGTGATCTGTTTGGAAGTTGTAGGTACAGGAAGTTGGAGTCAGGCTATCTAGAAATGAGGCTTCCTATGTGATTGGTTTGGGGTACATATATGGCTTTCTTTCCTTAGTCCTGAATTGGCATCAGAGTAAAGAAGGGCAAAATTAGGGAACCTGGTAGTTATTGAGAGAATCTTGACTATTTGAGGTCAGTTGCTATACAGGTCATGGTTGGGCTTCCTCAACTGGTTGCTATAGAGTTTGCAGGTCAGAGTTCCGTTTTACGGTCTTTATATAGTCTGGCCATGGCCGTTGTCCATTTATATGTTCAGTCTCTCCGTTCCAAACTTATTTCCTCTCCAGTTCACACAACCCAAGCCTCACTGCTGTCTGCCTTGTACCAGCCGCCTCATACCTACTTTTGCTTCTCTTATCCATTCTTCATATTTATAGCTTCATACCATTCAAGACCCTTCAGTGATTTCTCATTACTGTTAAGATTAAAATAAAATTTTTTTAAAGATTATATTTTTTCTAAACTTTTTTTTTAATTAAATATTTTTATTTATTTATTTGTTAGAGAGAGAGAGAGAGAGAGAGAGTGCAAGCACAGGCAGACAGAGTGGCAGGCAGAGGCAGAGGGAGAAGCAGGCCCCCTGCCGAGCAAGGAGCCCAATGTGGGACTTGATCTCAGGATGCTGGGATCATGACCTGAGCGGAAGGCAGCTGCTTAACCAACTGAGCCACCCAGGCGTCCCTTAAAGATTATATTTTTAAGTAATCTCTATACCCAACACGGGGCTTGAATTTACAACCCCAAGGTCAAGAGTTGCATGTTCCACTGACTGAGAAACCTGGTACCCCAAAATAAACTTTTTTTTCTTCCCAAAATAAAATTCTTTTTTTTTTTTTAATTATTTATTTGATAGAGAGTGAGAGAAGGAGAGAGAGCACAATCAGGGGGAGCAGCAGAGGGAGAGGGGGAAGCAGGCTCCCTGCTCAGCAGGGAGCCCGATGCGGGACTCGATCCCAGGACCCTGAGATCGTGACCTGAGCCGAAGGCAGAGGCTTAACCCACTGAGCCACCCAGGTAACCCCCAAAATAAAATTCTTAATGTAGCCCACAAAACTGCATGATCAAGCACAGCTCTGTCTTCAACCCTCTCTGACCTGACTCACTAGTTGTGTCTGTCCTTTTTTTCACTTCAGAGCTTTCACACATTGTTTCTCTGGACCTAAGATATTCTAGCCCTTCCCTTCACCTAGTTTATTTCTACTCAGTCAAGAACTTTAATCAAATGTCACTTCACTTGTGTGTGTATGCGCCCCATAAATGACATCTGTCATTACACTGGCCCAAGGAACTTTGGAGTTCTTTAGTTTTCATGTTTCATTACAGTGTAATTATAGGGGCTCCTGGCTGGCTCAGTCAGTAGCACATGTGACTGGATCTCAGGATTGTGAGTTCAAGCCCCACATTGGGTGTGGAGATTACTTAAAAATAAAATCTTATAAAAAACATGGGTGCCTGGGTGGCTCAGTGGGTTAAGCATCTGTCTTTGGCTCAGGTCATGGTCTCAGGGTCCTGTGATTGAGCCCTACGTTGTGCTCCCTGCTCAACAAGGAGCCTGCTTCTCCCTCTTCCCCTCCCATCATCCCCTGCTCGTGCTCTCTCTCAGATAAATAAAAACATTAAAAAGAAGAAGAAAGAAATTGTGTTAGAGCTTTCAACTTTATGTGTACTCATTTTTTTCTCTACTAATATTTTTATATATACAAAAACTATACACACACACACACATAATTTAAACACATGTGTAATGCATTTATTACCTTGCCTCTTTAGGTTGCTAAACTTAGTTGTATTTATTTGTAGATCTGGAGACAGTCATTTTTTTTTTTTTAAGATTTTGTTTTTTTAAGTAATCTCTACACTGAGCATGGGACTCAGACTCAACAACCCCAAGATCAAGCGTCGCAAGCTCTACCAGCTGAGCCAGCCAGACACCCTGGGAGACAGTGATCTTGAACGACTCTTCAGTTTCTTTGTGTGGACAACCTTAATTTATTTAACCTGGCTATTGATGGATATTAATGTATTTATGTTATTTTGAACGGTGCAGTGAACATGTATGCACTCATCTTAGAACACTTGTGCATTTACTTACAAAATATTTCTAATAGCATCACTAGGACATGCATATTTTTTTATTTTTTGAGATATTTATATAGTGTATAATTTACCCATTTAAGTTATACTGTTTAATGGGTTTTACTATATTTAAGTAGTTGTGCAACATCATGATAATTGATTTTAGATCATTTTCATTACCCCATAACGAGGTATTCATACCCATTAGCAGGCACTTCCCTTTCTCCCCAGCTCTCTGATCCTAGACAACTACTAAACTTTCTCTCCCTATAGATTTGCTATTCTGGACATTTTATATAAATATTCTTAGGATTTTTTTCTTGTATGATCGGCTTATTTCACTTAGCATAATGTTTTCAAGACCCATCCATATAGTAGCAGATATTAGTACTTCATTCTTTTTTAAAGATGAAATAAAATTGCATAGAAACCTTTTGTTTATCCAGTCATTATTATTTTCACTATTTGGTTATTAGGGATAATTCTCCTCTGAACATTCATTTATAATTTTTTTAAGTTTGTTTATAATCTCTATTATAATCCTTTCCCAACATGGGGCTTGAACTCATGACCCTGAGATGAAGACTTAAATGCTCTGGTGACTGAGCCAGCCAGGCGCCCCTAGTTTATAAAATTTTTGTTTGAACAGATGTTTTCAATTCTCCTGGGTATACACCTAAGAGTGAAATTGCTGGGTTATATGGTTATTCTCTGTTTAACTTATTGAGGAACTGCCAAGCTATTTTCCATAGTGGTTGCAGTATTTTACATTCCTACCAGCAATATATAAGGGTTCCAATTTCTCCACATCCTCACCAACATTTTTTATTTTAACAATCCTGGAGGTTGGTATAGTAGTTGCCCCCAACCCTTATACATGATTTTGTTGCCCATGGTTTCTGTTAACCTGCAGTGAACTGTGGTTCTGAAGCAGATGATTCTCCTGACCTGTCTTCAGGTCAGTGGTTGCCTAACATTGTATGGCGGTGCCTGCGTCATTACCCTCACTTTGAGGGTTATAAGCATTCTTTATACTTTGAATACAAGTACTTCATTTGCAATTATTTTCTCCCATTCTGTGGGTTGTCTTTTCACTTTCTGAGTGTTATTCTTAGACACAAAAATTGTTAGTTTTGTTAAAGTCCGATTTGTCTATTTTTTCTTGAGTTGCTTGTGCTTTAGGCATCATGTTTTAAAACCACTGACAAGGGGCACCTGGGTGGCTCAGTTGGTTAAGCATCTGCCTTCAGCTGAGGTCATGAACCCAGGGTCCTGGAATCAAGTCCCACCTTGGGTTCCTTGCTCAGTGAGGAGTCTCCTTCTCCCTCTTCCTCTGTCATCCCCCCTGCTTGTACTCTTTCTTTCTCTCTCTGACAAATAAATAAAATTAATAAATAAAAATAAAAAAATAAAACCACTGACTAATCCGAGGTTACAAATATAATTTACACCTATGTTTTCTTCTAAGAGAGGCTGTAGTTTTATCACTTATATTTATGGCTATGATCCATTTTTTTAAAAATTCTTCTTTATTTTTTTAAATAAACTCTACCTGAACATGGGGCTCGAACTCACTACTTTAAGATTATGAGTCACATATTCTACTAACTGAGCCAGCCTGGAGCCCCTGACTAAGATCCATTTTGAGTTCAGTTTTATATATGGTGTCGGGGGGGGGGTCCAACCTCCTATTTCTGTGGTCATCCAGTTCTAGCACCATCTGTTTGAAAACACTATTCTTTTCGCCCATTTAATTATGTAGGCACTATTGTTGAAAATCAATTGACCATAAATGCAAAGGTTTATTTCTGGGCTCTCAATTCTATTTCATTGATCTATATGTCATTCCTTGTGCTAATACTGTTCTTTCATGATTCTTGTTGTATTATAGCAAGGTTTTTCTTTTTTAAGATTTTATTTATTTATTTGACAGAGAGCACGGGAGAAAGAGCAAGCACAAGTAGGGGGCAGAGGGAGAGGGAGAAGCAAGCTCCCCACTGAGCAAGGAGTCTGCATGGGCCTGGATCCCAGGATTCTAGGATCACAACCTGAGCCAAAGACAGACACTTTAACTGACTGAGCCACCCAGGTGCCCTATAGCAAGCTTATATATTTTTTTTTATTTTTTTTTAAACTTTTTAGTTTATTCATTTGAGGGAGAGAGACAGAGAGCACCAGCAGAGGGAGAGGAGAAGCAGACTCTCCACTGAGCTGGGAGTCTGACATGGGGCTCGATTCCAGTATCTGGCGGTCACAGTCTGAGCCGAAGGCAGATGCCCAATCATCTGAGCCACTCCGGCACCCCCTATAGCAAGCTTTTATTTATTTTTTTTTAAGATTTTATTTATTTATTTGACAGAGAGAGAGCACAAGTAGGCAGAGAGAGAGCACAAGTAGGCAGAGGCAGGCGAGAGAGAGAGGGAAGCAGGCTCCCTGCCGAGGCGGAGAGCCGGATACGGGCGGGACTCGATCCCAGGACCCTGAGATCATGACCTGAGCCGAAGGCAGCGGCTTAACCCACTGAGCCACCCAGGCGCCCCTAGCAAGCTTTTAAATAAGGATGTGTGAGTCCTCCAACTTTGTAGTTCTTCAAGGTTTTTTGTTTGGTTGGTTGGTTTTGTTTTTGGGGGGTTTTCGGTGGGTGGGGGGTTTATTCTGGTTGTCTTGAATTTCTATATGAAGTTTAAGATCTGCTTATGAGTTTCTGCAAAGAGCCAACTGAGATATGGAAAGGATTATTGAATCTATAGATCAATATGGGAAGTATTGCGATCTTGACAATTTAAGTTTTCCAACTCAAGAACATGGAATGTATTTCCATCTAGTAGGATATATTTTAATTTTTTTCAACAATTTTTTGTAGTTTTAGAATATGAGTTTTACACTTACTTTGTTTCTTAAAGTTTATTTATTTTCTTTGAGTAATCTCCACAGTGTGGGGCTTCAACTCATAACCCCAAGATTAAGAGTCTCACACTTTACTGGCTGAGC
>RCUC01134221.1:0-84868 GCA_003697995.1 Taxidea taxus jeffersonii
TTTTTTTTTTTTTTTTTTTTTGGCTGTCTCAGTGGTTGGGCATGAAAGAATCACCTAGGAGCAATGCTTCCTTGTAATGGAGTGGTATTAGAGAAATGTTATAAAGATCGAATGTGTTATAAAGTTCGAATGTGTTCTGTTCTTTCAAGATTGATCCTTGTGGTACCATGAAAGTGCTAGCAGATGTTTTGGGCAGAAAATGTGTAGATAGTTTTTTGTTTTGTTTGTTTTGTTTTGTATTTGTTATCTTATCAGCAACATAAGTTTTCGGAACTGGAAGTCTATAGGTTGATGGTTTGATGGTTTGCACTCTTTTAGTTTAAGATCATGATGAATGATTAGCTACTGGGAAACGTTTTGATATCTGTTCGTTGGCAGACCAGGGAAACCCTCAACTAGCAAAAATGGAATTAAGAGTTCAGAGAAAAGAATAGAGTAAATATGACCGCAATAGAGCCAGAAGAGAAACAGTTGCCTTTTTTATTTGTTTTCAAAGTCTACATAGGTAAAAATTGTCCATAGTAATAAAACATGGGTGGGAGGGGCATTGCCCATGGCACATATAATTTGGAATAGCATTTAAATGCTATTAAATGCTGTTAAAAAACAGCTTTTTTCAATGCTGTTTATTTTTAATGGAGAAAAAGGAAAATACATATTTGCCCTTAAAATACATTAGGATATATAACAATTTAGGAAGTAGATTTTCTTTATTGTGTTTCTTCATGGTTATGTTATGTTGTGTTTTCTCATGGATATATAGCATGAGGCCATACCTTTGAATGCTGGAAGACTGGGTGATGGGATATGTGTGATATTATTCTGCTGAGTAGATGCTATATGGATATAAGTAAAGATGGCTGCTTAATTTCTGTATTTGGTGATGTGATGGTGATGGGTAATAATAAAAAGGAAAATTAAATAATGGTGACTTCCATTTTCAGTTCATGGTAGAGCTTTTTCACATTTACGTGTTATTTCCTGTGGTTTACATCTGCCTATACAATTTGATAAAATTTGATAGAATTGGGTCAGATTGTGGACACTATTTTGTCTCATGTAATGGTGGATGTGTGTTTGCAAATAAGCATTCTTTTCTACTACGACTACAAAATAGTAATTAATATCCACGGTGTACTGTGGCATATTGATGTATTGACGAATGGTGGGATATCATCCCTACATTCAGAGTTTAAATTCTACAGGGGTCAACAAAAAATTAACCAAGAAAATGACAATAAAGTGCTATAAGATTGAACACAGGGGGCGTACACAATCCTAGGAAGAAAGGCATTTGGAAGATTTACCTAAGACAAGGCTAACAAGTAAGCCAGAACCAAGTTTATGCACAGTTTTTAAAACCGGGTCAAGTTTTTGAGACTTTATTCCAAGGACTAGCAGAAACCATTGTAATGTTTTAATTAGACTTGCAGTTTTGCAAGGAAATTCTGTTTATATGTGTAATAATCATATAATTTATTATTCAAACCAGGAAACTCTGGAGAATCAAAAGGGATGCAATTTGTAATTTTGGTGGGACTAGGCTGTACATTTGGGCTAGACACAGTAGGATGCATGGTTACCCCATTTCTAGGGACCTGCAATGGCATAAGACTGGTATGTGAAGATAAGTTAGGAGAGAAGAAGGTAGTTTGGACTACAATGAAACTGTCAATAGAGAATTAGATAAATTTAAGAGTTATTTTGAAAAAGGAACATGGAAAGTTGGTGACCAAATGTGGAAGGGAGAGAAAAGTTGAGTCTACTGGGCACCTGGCTTGGAGACCTGAATGGTTGTTAGAGACACTGAGATGAGGAATGTTGGGGAAGTTTTAGAGAAAGGTGACTGTTTTAGATACATCCGTATTACATTGAAGGGAGCCATTGGGAACCCACAAAGAGCTGGTATCAAGATTTATGTAGGCCAGTTGCTCACATATGGAGCCATCATCTGATGGGCTTGGCTGGGCTGCAGTAAAGTGGAGTACAGAGCACTGGCCATGGCCCAAGTCTCTCTAGCACACTAACAGTTCTAGAAATATCTAGAACTCACTATATTCTCACTTCACCAGCAATTTATCATGATGGTTTGGCTCAAAGGTTAGAAATAGAATCTAGTTCTGCATATTCATGCTTGTTCATCTAGAGAAATGCATTAAGGTCTTGCCTCCCCATGCAAGATTTTGGAAGAAGTTTGGTGTGATGGGTCCCTTAAAAAAAGTTTACAACCTGCCTTTTTTGGGATTTGATAGTCTCGATAAATTAAAGGTCTGTGTGCTTGATGCCCCAAAATGGAAGGTGTATTTTGCCTTGATAACTCAACTCTGCAGCACAACCAATAGAGATTTCTGCTTTTTTAGAGAGGGGATTGCAGGATTAATTTAGGGGGCAAAATATAAATAATATGGGCTAAAAAAGAGATGCCTCTGTGTGTGTGTGTGTGTGTGTGTGTGTGTGTGTGTGTATGTTGGGTGGGAGTTCACCTGTCATGATACAGGTACGCCCTCATAGAAGCTATATCACTATCTTATTTTTCTCTCTTATTCTAGGTAAACTTGGCTCCTGAATCTTTTCATTAAAGTCCATCTTGCATTTGAAGATGAAAGATGGATACAACTCAGTTACACATATATACTTGAGGATTATGTGAAATCCTTCAAGAATGTTAAACATGCTTTCCTATGAGAGATACTCAGGTTTTTGGTTTGTTTTTCATCCCTTTCTATGTATGCTTGTTGACCCAGTTTCCATTAGCCCTGATCTCTACACCGATGGATCTTCCACTGACTGGAGACTTGAAAGAAACTCTAAAATATTATGAAAGGACATGCCCATTTATGGACCTTTGAGGCACAACTTTCTATGTAGAGAAAATATTATTCCTTTTGTCTAAAAAAATGAAAAAGAGTGAAGTAGGTGATTACAACCTGAAATCCTTAAACTATATGGGCAAAAGGCACTCAGAAGGGACAACTCTCCCTAGGTTTTCTGTTTGAGACGTGGCTTTGGTGCCAGTGAGAGTGTTTCCAAAGCCTAAGTGTGGATCATGTTAATATGTATTTAAGAAACCTGAATGGCTGAACTTGGGAATTGCAAGGGCTTCTTCCCCCCACCATTGAGATGCGCATATACAGCCTTGCTGACCTTGCACTCAAAATGAATATGCAGGTGATCAGTTGGAGAAAAGTTCCCCAGCATTCCAGAATTAGATCTATCTCCTATTACTTTTGCTTACATTTTGTAGCTGTTTGGGAGACATTGCAAATGAGAATTACTATTGCTTCCTTTCATATGAATAGCAGAAAAACTAACTTTTTACTATATTTAACTGCAATGTCACCCTGTTCTAGAGTACTAGGAATCTTTGCCATCCCTTTTTTGTGGGAAAAAAAATGTGTAGGATCATTTGCTTCTCAGCTTCTCAAACAACAATTTCCTAATTTGTTTAAATGTGATTCATGTTTCATAGATTTAAAAATTGTAGGGTAACTGACTCAGCGCTGTTTTAAAATGTCCGTATCTCCAACAATTTATAACAGTTGAGCATCTGTTGTATAATGTCTAACATGAAGATCATTTCCAAGGTTCCTTCCAGCTCTGGAAAAATTCTGTCAATATTCTAATTTCTTAGGATAACACCTAACTGGATTTTCACCTTATAAGATTATCCAATGCCTATTAAGATGTAGACTTCTCCTTTTTTCATTTTTTTTTAAAGATTTATTTATTTATTTATTTGAAGACAGAGATCACAAGTAGGCAGAGAGGCAGGCAAAGAGAGAGGGAGGAAGCAGGCTCCCTGCAGAGCAGAGACCCCGATGTGGGGCTCTATCCCAGGACCCTGAGATCATGACCTGAGCCGAAGGTAGAGGCTTTAATCCACTGAGCCACCCAGGCGCCCCTCCTTTTTCATTTTTAAAGTTAATTATTTTATTACTAGCATTGCATGTTGTGAATACAGTATTTTTGTTCCGTTAGTCTTCTACAGTGCAACTTTTTAAAAATAACGATGCTGATGCCTCAAAAAAGAGGGACTCTAAATAATCTCGTCTTCGAAACTATCGTTGGTAAATTTAAAATGGGAAGGTGCTGTGTTTCGTCACTTGTCCCTGAAGAGTCACAGCCAAAGAAGCAGATGAAAAAAAAAAAAAAAAAAAGCTCTCTGGCTTCATACTAATGGTATTTCATTCATAAAAAGAAATTGTGCCCTGAGATTTAATTGAGTGGTTCCAGGGCTATGCTAGCAGAAAATCAGCTGGTTGGGCTCCTATATAAACATGATGACATGTTGAGGGCGGTGTTTACTTTTTTCTAATTAAACCAAATTAGAAATTCCATTATATTTCTGCAGGGAGTTCTGACAGCAGCCTGCCCTGGGAATTGCTCATGGTACTTCGAGACAAAGCCTTGCCTTCACTCAACATTCATTTGTTCCCTGAAGTTTTAAATTCATTCCAGGCGCTAAGTGTTGAAGTCGGCTCTGAGACCTCTGTTTTTCAGGATCATTTAAAAACAAGACTGAAGGACGCAATGGAATTCAGACCAACCGCTTGTGATGACACGAGAGGTTCTCTGCCTTGATGCTGGTGACTCTTTGGGCAGACACTCTGTTTTCTTCCCCTCCATCCGTTCTATCAGTTTTCATAATATCAAGGCAAATTTTCAATTGACTTCACAGTTTGCCAGCAAGAGATCAGTTGGAGGGACCCACACCACTAACAGAAACAACTCAGATGCCAAGGAAAATATATCAACTATGCAGCTAACATGGGTGCTTTTTTGGTACGAGTGAAAGCCTCTTTTGAGTTTTAATCTGTCACAGAGCCATTCAACCCACGAAGACTTTGTTTTTCATGAATGAGACCCTTTTCTTAGAGTTTTAAGTCAGCGATGTCTGAGTGTGGATGTTTTTTCAAAAAAGTAATGGCCATCATACCTTTACCTGATAGCTGTAAGAAGTTTTCAAAATTCAATGGCACTTTATTAAAATCCTGGCTAATGAGCAACATCCTGAAGGAAAAAAATGAATGTATGGAACTCACTAAAACGTTATTCATTTCTGCAATCAGAGTCACATTTTATTGCCTTGACCTTTTTTAAACTTACAATTTCAAAGCTGGATTTTAAGTGCCAGAAACCTTCTTGCAAGGAAGGTTGTTCTCAAGGGGATCACCACCCCAGGGTTGCTGAGAAGAGAGGTTCAGATGAAGTCACATGAGCTTTAGCAAAGCATTTAATCTTGTTTTACATATTCTTCCGAAATAAGAGTGAACTCTGGATCTTGATGAGTTCATTTCTGGGGAAAATGTCAAGTTTACCAAAGAGAATGAAGGACACCCCTAATTATTGCAACATTTACAGGCAGAAAATGAAGAAAACCATGTTCCATTCTGAAGCTTTCTACACTAAAAAGAAAAGCGCAGGTCTGTGACCGTAGCCAGAGCTGTAGTGTTTCGGTAAGTCAAATGCTTCTGTTATTTGTGATTGCTCGTATGTCTCGGAAAACTTAAAGCACGAATCATGTATTAAACACAGAAATCAAATGTGAACTCTGGGTTGATACAGGCAGGAGTGTTTCTAAGATTCTTTCTTCTATCAGACCGTTTTGTTGTGTCTCAGCTTGTACTTTGAGGAGGAGAACAGGAAGAATTAGAAGGAGATGAGATTTTTGCTCATTTAGGTGTGTAAATTGCTTTGAGTGACCTTTGGGTAATTCTTGGAGGATAACGGCAGGGTAAGAGACTGAGTGGGGTTTGGGCGACTACTTTAGTTTTCTCACTGTGCTCAGTTTTGTCTTGCATCAAAAGTAGTCACGATCGGACTGTAAATAAAATTCAGTCCCAAGCAAAGATAGCCGCCTAACCCCCCCAAGGCCCCAGCCCACCTGTTCATGCAGTCATGGAATTTCTCCTTTGACTGAAAGGAGCTATGTATAGTCAAATATCTCATAAAATGGGGGAGGGGGATCGTGAAATAACAAGGGAGAGTATTTAAAGGGTCTGACTTAAAGAAATGTGCCCAGATGAGTTTGGCCAATTGGGGTCAGTTAAGCCTCCCCTGACACCGACCATTAGTAATATTTTCCATGCACTTAAGTAAAACAATGGAAAATTCATCACATCTGGTTGAGCCTCCAATACCTATGCAGCTCGTAATGGTTTTTGAAATCTTGATATGAAACAGCACCGTGGCACTCAACAATAGGTTGTTAGCAAACAAAGAAGGCGCACTTGTTCCAAAACAATGAAGAGCTGCATATTACCACTTCCCTTAGATGCTTCCCTCTAGTTCATATTGCTCGATTATTTCATCTTGATCCAAAGGGAGTTTGGGGTTATTTTCCTCCCATCCTTCTTTCCCTATCTTGAGAGCAATCGGCAGCAGGCCTCCAGAACAACCATCTTCTCTCTCTTGTGGGGCATCACGTTTTCCCATTGAGAAGTGTTGGTTGGATGGATAAGTTCCTTTGACGGTAGAGAAAATACCTTTGGAAGGATTGAAAAGTCCAGAAATATTTGCTGCCTGAAAGGTCTTGTTCTCATCTTGCATTTTCTTTAAGTACTTGAGAGATTTACAAAGAGGAGTGGAATGTACCTGAATGTCCTTAAGACACATACTGGAGGTTAGTGTGGAAGAATAATGTTATAAAGTCGCAAAGTACCCACCATTGTTCTCTTTGCACAGAACCAAGAAATAAACTTTTTTAAAAAAATATTTTATTATTTATTTATTTGAGAGAGAGAGCACAAGCAGGGGGGAAAGAATCTTAGACTGCACTGAGTGTGGAGCCCAATGCAAGGCTCCATCTCAGGACCCTGAGATCGTGACCTGAGCTGAAACCAAGAGTTGGTTGCTTAACTGACTGAGCCACCCAACTGTCTCAGAAATAAATTTCCCTTTTTTTTTTCCCCCAAGATGTTTTATTCAGGGGCGCCTGGGTGGCTCAGTGGGTCAAAGCCTCTGCCTTCAGCTCAGGTCATGATCCCAGGGTCCTGGGATTGAGCGCTGCATCGAGCTCTCTGCTCAGCAGGGAGCCTGCTTCCCCTGCCCCCCACCCCCGCCTGCCTCTCTGCCTACTTGTGATCTGTCTGTCAAATAAATAAATAAAATCTTAAAAAAAAGAAAAATATGTTTTATTCATTCAGAGATACAGTGAGAGAGGGAACACAAGTAGGGGGAGCAGCAGGCAGAGGGAGAAGCAGACTCCCTGCTGAGCAAGGATTCCTAATGTGGGGCTTGATACCAGGACACTGGGATCATGACCTGAGCTGAAGGCAGACGCTTAATGACTGAGCCACCCAGGCGCCCCTTGAAATTTCTTAATTGGCTAAGGAGCTCTAGCTCAGAGAGGGTGAGTCCGTGCCTATCTTGCTCACTTTACCATGCTCAAGCAAGGCCTGGCGAAATGGTCAATGCATGTGTTTTTGAATGCCTGTTACCTAACTTTTCTTATTCTGCAAACAACTACGTTTGGAGTCTGTTGTGTTAATTGAGACACTGTACATCATATTGCCAATGAGAAAGATACAGGAGTAGGTATACAGAGTCCTAGTGCTAATTCCAAATCGGTGATCCTTGTAACAACAACAATGATAACAATAACAGTAAATGTTTATTGAGGATTTACTCTATGTCAGGTTCTGTTCTAATCGTTTTACGTGCATTGACTCATTGGGTACCCATAATCATGTAGAGTAGGTGCTCACACTGCCAACTCCAGTTTTGAGAAAGGGAAACTGAGGCATGGACAAGTTAATTATCTTGCCCTAAATCACGGAGCTGATAAGTGCTAAAGCCAAGCTTGGAACCCAGAGCCCCTTCTCTTAAATAATTGCAACCAAGATAGTTGTGTCTTGTTAGAGAGTTCTTTCACCTTAGTTACCACTGTTCTAAGATGAGCATAATGATATCTACTGCAGAAGATTAGGGCAGGGTTAGTGGAAACGTTCAGGTGGGAATGTTTATGGGTAGACTTTCCAATATGAATATACATGAGGTAGTTTATATTCCTGAGAGCCACTAACATTATCATCAGATGCCCCAGGAATCAGCGGTCAGGACAGAAACAATTGAGATTCCCCTTTTTACCGCAGTTCAAACTCACATAGCACAGGAGACAAACAATATTCTTCAAAACAACTGAAGAAGCTTATGGCATAAACTCTCGGAACAAGTAACGTATAGTAAAATGTTTCTGTTTGTGAAAAAAAAATATTTTCCATGTTACATTTTTATTTTTAGGTCCCATCTATGCCAGTGATTTTCCATTTCCTTCTTAGGAAGATTTCCTTTAATGCAGACACAGGCTCACACTTAAAAAGATGCACACACCCACATGCACACACGTGTGCATTCACAGGCACACACACACACACACTCAGTCACAGACACATATACCCACATGTTTCCGTGACGGGATCGCCATATGCCTGACTGTTCACTGTGGGCAGAAGGTGGTGGAGTTTCGTCTCTGCGGGCAAGCCCAAGTCTTTCAGATGGACAAGGAAAATTGGGTTGTTGTTGTTGTTGTTTTTTAAAGATTGTATTTATTTAAGATGGAGCAAATGAGCACCAGGGAAAGGCAGAGGGAGAAGCAGACTCCCCGCTGAGCTGGGAGCCCAACACGGGGCTCGATCCCAGGACCCTGAGATCACACCCTGAGCCAAGGCAGATGCTTAATTGACTAAGCCACCCAGATGCCCTGAAAATTCCATAGTTTTATCTTCTGAGATCTTTGTGTGGATCCCTTTGGTGGGGATCTTTGTCTCCTCTCTTAGCAAAAGAGAAAAAAGAAGGATATTGAATAATACAGTTTGTCACACTTGCACTGATAAACTTTTACACAGATTTCACCAGGGGGTGATTTAGATGATGTGACTACAGTGTGGAGGTATTTATGTGTGTGCGTGTGTGTGTGTGTGTGTGTATGTGTGTTCTAACCTTCTTTGCATCTCTCCAGGGATGAGATGTACCTGGTGATAGATAAGTACTCTGTCGTATAGATAGGTCAAGTCACGTGATTTACCAACAAGATTAAATTCGCTCAGTAAACATGCAACTGGGAACCACAGACTGATCTCAGAAATCCCTCTGTGATGTGGGTTTGAAAGTACATAGAGATTATTGGCCTCTACTCTCTCCCTCTGAAATTAACAAGCAGGGACATAAGCACTTCTCCGTTCAGGCCACAGTCCCTCCGATGTCCATGGCCTTCACTGTGTCTTCTGACTGCCCTTCCTTCCCAGGGCCTCCCCACGTTTCCTGGGCTTCTCCACGGCTAGCTGCCTTGATGTAGCATGCATGCATGGGTCGTGTGTTGTTGTAACCGAGTAGCGCACAGTAATCGCTGTCAAGTGATCACATATCCTCCTACCTTGGTACTGCCAAATCAAGATTTAGGACTACAGATTTTCCTTTACCAGATAAACTTGGTCTCTAATCAAGGCTGTGCATTGCCCAGTGCAGTGTGTGTGTGTGTGAATGTGTAAGTAGACCTCACGGGAGCAGGAGATCTAAGGTGTGGGTGTTCATTAATAATTCACTTCCACGGTGGGTGGCCTTTTGTTCTGACTCTTCCAAGGCTTTTTCCTTGGCTTTTCAGAGACTTAGTTAATACACATGGCCATCTGACGCCAGTGAGGGAGTCCCCCCAGAGCTTCCTTTAATGTCAGTTTCTCACCTTCTGTCAGTATATCCTGTTAAAGATTCAAATGGTGTTTCTTGGAGGTTGAGGACCCTGGAGTAACACAGAGTGTGAGCTCTGGGCCAGGAAAGAAGGGTCACGCCCTACTTTGCATATCTGTGTTAGTATTTGCAAGTCTTACAACTTTTAAAACCCTCAGGGGAATTGGGGTGGGAAAACATGCTTTGATGACTGTTGCTAGTTGTAATAATCAGGGAGTCTAAGCACCGAAGAAATATATTTGGAATGTAAGATGTTTTGTTCTCTGTGTTGCTCTGTGAATGAGGCAGGTTGAAATCTACAAGGGGGAGGTGTGCCCATCACTAGCAAATACAAATAATAGGATGAGATAAATTAATCAACCTTGCAGCTGGAAACAAGCAAGTTGAGTGTGGCTAGGTTTTTGTAAATAGACATAATTCAGCCACTTCTTGGCCTCGTCGAAGCATTAATTTAGTCATCGTGTTTCTTGTGCTTCTAGAAGTTTTGTCCTTAGGCGCGGGACACTTGGAAAAGTAAGCTCTATTAGCTAGACTCATAAATATTTACTTAGCATCCATTCAATAAATATGTAGAATGGAGAAATTAAATGCTTAATAAATAAGTGAATAATGCACATGGAGGGCCTCCTTCATTGAGCAGCTAACAATTCGGTTATGGAAAGAACCCATGAATATTTGAATAATAATAATAATGCGTGAACTTTTGAAGTGCATAATGATGCAAGAGGGAAGTGACAGCGCCTGCAACAGCAGAAGAAAGGGACAAAGGAAGAGTATAAGCAGGTGCCATGCCAACTGACACACCATCTCCAGAGAAGGGAGATCCTGTCAAGTGGAATAACCTAGGAGTGGGCAACAGCTGATCTAAAACTAGAGAGCTAGAGGGTATGTACATTTTTGACATGAGAAGAAAGGAGAGTTGGATTCCTGAAGGGTAAACAGCATAAACAATGGCACAGAAGAGCCTTTGCACCATTAAATGTTTCAAGGAAGTGAGTAACTGATGACACTGTCGGAAAGGCATGTTGGGGCCAGACTCCCAAGCTGTGAATGGTGGGCTCCATCCTGCTGGCACAGTGGCTCTGTCTACATATTGGGGTGCGGAAGAATGACACTGTACTTCAGGAAATCAAGAGACTGGAGGCCAGTGATTGTGACTTATTCGGGATGAGGTAATCCTTAAGGAAACCATTGTCACCTATCAGACAGGCATGGAAAAAAGGTCTGTGACCACATTATGAAATTCACGTGTGGTGACTTATCAGGTCATGACAACATCACACTTGGGCCTTTGGTTTCCAAATACCCGTTCTTTGTTTCTTCTTTGATCTCTACTTCCCTGAAAAAACATTCTAAGTGCAGCAGAGTAAGGCAAGTACAGAAACAAGTAAGTGCAAATGGCAGACTGAGCTCAGGATCAGGAGGATTTTGGTTCACTGATTCTGTGTCCTCCCCAGGAGCGAGGTCAGTTCAAGGGCACGTTAAGATAAACAGATGGAACCTGTGTGTCTGAGAGCAGAAATCGGAAACAAACTCAAGAGGCACAGAACAGCCATTACTGGTTCCCTTTTCACTCTTCTGCCCGGCCTGTTTGGTAAACACGCATCATCTGTGTTCAAGTCTTATGCTTTGCTCCTGCTTGAGAATGCTCTGGAAGCTAAGCAAAAAAAAAAAAAAAAAAAAAAGAAAGCTGCCGGATTAGAGGACCGTATCTCAAGAAGCTGGACACAGTGGACTCCACCTTTGCATTGCACGTTATGAAAGGGTTCTGGAATAAATCGCCCTGAGTCCATTCTGCTTACACTGGTTTGCATGGCAAGGCGAAGGGATCCAATGTCAGTCCCAACTGCCAAGGGACCAGGAAGGATGAGCCCCGCCGCAGGGGCACATGACTGCCTTCAGAAACAGGAGCCGGACAGCGGGCATCCGAAATGTTTGGGCCTTCGTAAATGGCTAGTGAGATGTTCGCTACAGTTACATTTTTAAGATTATTTATTTATTTATTTATTTGATAGACAGAGATCACAAGTAGGCAGAGAGGCAGAGAGAGAGAGGAGGAAGCAGGCTGTCCGCAGAGCAGAGAGCCCGATGCGGGGCTCGATCCCACGATCCTGGGATCATGACCCGAGCTGAAGGCAGCGGCCCTAACCCGCTGAGCCACCCAGGCACCCCTACAGTTACATTTTTAAAGCTAGTTTTTGCCAACCGGGGTCTCATGAACGTTGCCGTGTTAGTTTTCTGTTGCCGCAGGACACATTACTCTAATATCTAGCGGCTTAAAACAGCACATACCCGTTCTCTCCCAGGTTCTGTGGATCGGAGATCAGGGCAGGGCCTGGTTCGGTGCCTCTGGCTCAACAGGGGCTGCCCTATCTCAAGGCTTGACCCGGAAGTGATCTCCCTCCAGATTGGCTGCTGTGCCTTTTGGCCAGAAACATCCATTCCTTGCTGTCCACACACACAGCCACGGAGAAGCTAGCTTCTCCCAGGGTGAGGGTTCTGAGAGAGAGAGGATGGAAGAGAGACCCAGCGAGACTGAAGCTACATTAGTTTTCTTACCTGACATCAGAAGAGACATGCGGTCGCTCTTGCCATGTTGGGTTGTTACAGGTGAGTCAGTAGGTCCTGTTCCCACACAGTGGTGGTGGGGGGGGAGGTGTTGCACAAGGGCCCGAGCCCCAGGAAGGGAGATGATGGGGAGCCCTTTTAGAGATGGCCTTCCGCAGACAGGGTAGGATAGCACTCCTGCTATTTCCCTTGTGGATCCAGGGACTAGCAACATCAGCACCGTCTGAGAGTTTTATAGAAATGCAGAATCTTAGGTCCACACCCACCCTACCCAGAACTACTGACTCAGAACCTGCATTTAACAAGGTCCAGAGGTCTTCTGGGTGTGCATCAAAGTTGGAAGCTCTGCGGCCTACAGGATCTTCACACAGCGAATCTTAAAGGAAACGAACCTTTAACTGATAATTACCCATCAACATCCCTATCTTGGAGCAGGTGGTGATGAGTTCATGAGATTCCGCTTCCTGTGTTCTTCAGAGAAGGGCATGGGCAGGCTAATCCACGGTCTTAAAATGCGCACAGAGTCACCGTTTAATGGCTTAAAGATGAAGTCTGAACTTTTGTTGGCTATCAGACATAACAATGACCACATGGACGTCTTTTATTCCTGCGTAGCATTTATAGGGAAAGCCAGATCCTTTGAACTCATGAGAAACCCCAAAACCCATCATCCAAGCATCTTTCATTCCTGGAGATTATCAGAGTTTCATTACAGGTTAAATTCTTTGTAACTTTTTCATGTGGGAACTATCCTGTTACCTCTTGTTAGCTCTTCCCCTGCTGAGTACAAATGGAGGGCATACTCTACCTCCTCCAGCTGCTTTGGATTTTGTTACATTTTCCAGGTTTTGAAAAAAAAATGTGCTGACAGAACGTGGCTTCATCTCGAACTCTCGACTGATTTTAAGAGTATAAACAGAAATATGTTTCCTGATTGTATGTACCAGTGAAATCAAAATATTATCCCTACATCCAAAGATCCACTAGCCACTTTATTTTTAGAAACTGGGCACTAAAGAGAAACAGAAAAATATGTTGGGGAAAGGTCATTATGAGATAAAGACAGCAAACACGGCTAGACAAAAAGAAAAAACAAGAGCGTGCTTTTGGTTTGCGCTATTTTCAATGAAAGATATTTGCTTTTTAAATGGAAAAAACTTTCCATTCGCATCTGGGCAGAAAGTCAGATTCAAATAGATGTAATTGGAAAAGCTTACTAAATGATGGACTTATGTTACATTTTCCCCCCTAACGGATCCTTTTTGTTTTATTTTACATAATGGAGCAAAGTCCTCTTAAATAAATATATTTGAAAGCAAAATGTTCAAAAGTAACATTTTATTATAACAAGATGAAGCAAATAAAAACTCAGATCTGAGTTTCCAGAAGGTAAAGAGTTTTGCTCCGGCTGCATGATTACACCCGGTCGGAAGGGACTATCTCCCTTTCTGGTTTTCAGGTATGAGCTTCTGAGTAATAAGATTGCAAAGAAATTTTGGTAAAAAGCCTCAAAATGCTTTTGGTCAGCCCAAGTAGATAGAGTATCTAAGAGTAGAGAAAAAAATGGGTTGGGGGACAACATCTACTGGGGTTTGGGAGGTGAGTGGCAGGTTAGGAGGGGAAGTTCGGACCATGTTAGGGCCTCTCAACAAAAAAAGGACAGAATAAGCCCTTGTTCATTGCTGGATAGATCGATCCTGGCAATGACAGCTGGGAAACCCAAGGTCCAGGCTTCGAAGGACAAAGAAACTGAATTAGGATCCAGCCATTCACATTAGGAAGTCTGCTCTGGATGACAGTGCATGGGAGGCAGACAGTCTAGGTATGCAGCAGGTGTTGCTCTGGGAAATGTGACCTTATGCGAAGACTTGTATCCCATTTAAGGTGATTGACGAATCCTCAATGGAACCCCAGTTATAAGATTTAAGGTCTGGAATGGGACATGCTCAGTATGGACCGCAGGCAAAACTCAGCAGCATGACCTGAAATGGGAAAGGACTAAGGAATTTTGCGAGTTGAGAGAGGGGAGCACTTTCAAAGAGGGCCAGCTCATCCCTCTGGCACAGTGGACACTGGTTTGATTGACAAAGGAGACTGGGATACGGACTGAGGGATTGGAACACAACATAGGACCCTAGGTTTGGGAGCTGCGCCACCAGATTCTGGGTACGAGAATGTCCATTTGTTTTTAATCCCCTCTAGGTAGGCACCCCCTAGCAAAGAGGGGGTGCTTCCTGCCGAGTTGGTGAAGTATTTGCAGGGGCCGGTCTGACCTGAGCCTGTGAGGAACCATCCAGACTTGGGAGAAACAATATGAAGGAGAAGGAAGACGACAGTGACATCATCTGGTTTCACGCTGGTCATTAACGTTTCTCTAGAAGCTGGCTTCCAGTCCTGTGAGTGCCCCTGGGCCAGGGCGATGAGTTGGGGACATACTTACAGGTTTCTGTTGTTTCATTTTATGTGGTTTCTCATGAGCAAGACAGAAAGTGCTGATCCTCGTAGCTCTATAATCAAGAAGACACCCCTTATTAGATCCCATTCCGGTAAATAGGAACAGTATCTAATTTCCTTTGGAAGCAAGGCAGGAGAGGGAAGAGGGTATACCACCATGAAAGGCAATCTCGCCTGGAACCAATGTGTTTGACTATTGAACTTTGGGTCACACTGAGTTTTTCCCAGCAATGATATTCGAATACATAATTATTCTGCTCTTCATGTGGTATTGGTAGTGCAAAGAGCAAGTGTGTGTTTTGTATTTATTTTCCAGAGTTCCCATTTATTGTTCCCCAAGCTGAATGACGGGGCAACTTTTATCCCACCGCACTGAGAGATAGCTCCTCCTGGCTTCAGGAAGCTTTTTGATTCCTTTCTTGTTATTCTTTGCAAATTCTTCCTTCCTCTGGTTGGCGACTGGGTGTCGCCTTGTATGCTGTCTTATTTCAATAGTGTGCTTGCTATCACGGGTCATATCCCGATCCAAATATTTAACAACTAGTGTGGCTCCAATCCCCACCAAGTGGAATGGACGCTGGCCATAGCTCTTGAGCAGAAAACTAGGGGACACAGAGGACAGAGGACAGAAAGGGGGATTCATGGCCATAGCTCATATGCTAGCTGGGATGGAAACATTCACATATCTTAATTATTGATACACTCAGATCTGTGCCTACTGGTTGATTGTCAGGACTATTACTTATGTTGGGGACACCATGACAGAAAGGTGACATTTTAAACTGTGGAGAAGCTCTGATGACTGAGTCCTTGGGAGAGGAAGGGGTGAGGGGGACTAGCTCACGTAGGCAGGGTAAGAGATGGGATTTAATCCGAGTCTGATAAGAAGCCATTGGACATGTATGGTCTGAATTATGGTTTAAGAGTATGACTCTGGCTGATGTGATGAGAAGGTACTCTGGGAGGTATGAGTAGAAACCCAGTTGGGTCTTTTGTTTTGTTTTGTTTTTGTGTTTATTTTTATTTTTGTTTAAATTGGGTGACAGATGATTAGGGGAGGTTACTGGAGCCTAGGAAGTTTGCATGGCTAGTTCCAGCTAGTTCCAACTCTAAGTCTGGTCCTAGCTCCCAGGGATCTCAGTGCCTTGGTCAACGTTGGCTGCATATGAGTATAGGAAATATGGTACACCCCCACAGAGGACCTGTCACATGCCCAGACCTCACAGCTATTGCCCCATTGTACCTGTCTCTTCAAACTGGGAAATTCCTAACATTGGATGATTGACAGGAACATTGAAAGGACAGGTAAGTATCACGGTGCTTAAGAGACTAAGCCCAGTTCTATCATTTAGGCTCAAAGGTAACAAAAACTCCATCATTGGTACGATTTTAAAGCAAGGCATGTTTGTAGCTATCCCTAAAGAAACAGAGAATGGAGGTGGAGCAATTATTCTTCCAAAAGACATGCAGAGATGGCAGCTTTTGGCTTGGCACAGGTTATAATTAAGTTCTGGTTTCTGCTCCTGCATGAGGTCCGTCCTTCTGCAATCAGGGCCCTGCAGTTATCCTAATGTGTTGAATTGTGATATTTATCTTCCTCCAGATACTGTGCCTTTGATCTCTTCATGCCTAATACCTAAGGCAGGACCTAACGTTCTACCAGTTTACAGACATTCCATAATCATATGTACGCAATGAATGCCCGGAAGGGACCTATCCCCCTTTTGGTGCTTTTGTCCTGGAGGATCTTTTGAAAAGTTAAATAGGACATGTATCTATTTTCTACTGCTGTCTAACAAATCGCCGTACACTTCAAAGCTGAAAGCAACCCCAATTTATGAGCCCACCATTTCTATGGATAAGGAGGAGACCTGGCTAGCAGAGTCCTCTGCCTGGGTCTCATCAGACTGCAACCAAGAAGTTAGCTGGGCTCTGTTCTCTTCTAGAGGCTTCAGTGGGGGAAGAAGTCACTTCCAGATTCATCCAGGTTGTTGGTAGGGTTCATTTCTTTGCAGCTGTAGGACTAAAGACCCCAGCTTTTTGCCGGCTGAAGGCAGCTCTCAGGTCCCAGAGCCACAGTTCCTTTGTCTGTGGGCTTCTCTAACATGCTGCTTCTTTCATTAAAGCCCACAAGGAGAGTCTGTCACCTCAGAGAAAGAACAGTTCCTCTTTCCAGGACTTTCACCTGATTAAGTCAGGCCCACCCATCATCATCTGCTTTTCGAAGAATAGGAAAAAAACAACTGATTTGGGACCTTCACTACATCTGAAAAATTATCTTTGTCTTGGTCATAGTCTATTGGCTAGAGGCACATCACAAGTTCTGCCCACAGCCAGGGGGAGGGGATCTCATAAGGCCACAAACACCGGGCAACAGGAATCGTGGAGACCACTGGAGGCTCCGCCCACCACCCTTGTTCACATCTGCAAATCAGCAGAGGACGCATCAGAATTTAGCTTTTCAGTTTCTTTTGAAAACAACAACAACAAAAACAACAAAAAACAGGACTATCTGGTGGCACTGGGCCCACATTCTTACCGGGCAACTGCCAGCAAGTGTGGACGGTTCACAGCACTCTGCGGTCAGGACGTGCCTACCTGAGTGTCCTTGATTTCGCCCTCTCCTTCTGTCTTGTGCCTTTATTCACTGTGGTCCCCTGTTCACCCCTGTGGCCATTCGTGGTTACAAATCTCAACAGTTAACGTTGGCTCACATTTTTTTTTCAGCATGACTGTTTTTAAGATGTTTTTGTTCCTTCTGCCTAGGTTTTCCAAAAGGGGGAATAGGATTCCAGATGAAAAGAATATTGGGGATGGTTTGATTTTACCTCCGAGGCCCAGAGAAGTGACTTGACTAGGTTCACACAAGCGGCTGGAACCACAAACTCATGATTCTTTCTACTTCATCCCCACAGAATTTTTTTTTTTTCAGTGAAAGAAAAGAGGAATTGGCTAATTCGTGTTCGATGAGAGAATATGGAAATATTTGTTCATAAAGCCATAACTTAGCACTTTTCTGATATTAGAAGCCCCATGAGAACTGGGCATAGGCCCATGGAGAGCTTTTGCTGCCTCTGCAGAAGGTTGGGTCCATCTGAAGTCTTGCTGGCCTGTATCTACCAGATGTCACCTTGTCTTTATTAACAGGGTTTGTGTCTACCAATAGCACGCTGGGGAAGTGCGGCTGTCAACTGTGGGAAAGAGGAGGTGTGTGCCCCTAACACGTATACTTGCACGTCTGGGCTCTAGGGTTAGGAGCCAGGAGAACCATTTTCATACCCAGCCCTACCGTTGACCGTGTGGCTGGCCTTGGACAACTTATTGAAACTCTGTGCCTCAGTTTCCTCCTCTGTAAAATGAATATTTGAATAGAACCATTTTGGAGATTACATGACATAATAGGTGTAAAGCACTTAGAGCCATTTCTGGCTTAGTAACAGACACCTGCTTTTATTATACTTCTGTCCCTGCTTCTGGGTAGATGTTTGGAGTTCGATGTGATTGTCTAGATCTAGAAGATGCGTTTTTAATGGAGACCGTATCCTCTCCAAGGGGGAGAAAGCTTAGTTATTGGGGGACCAAAAAAAAGTCTCTCTTTTCACGTGCAGAACACAGATACGCATAAAGTACATGAACAAAAAACACAGCGTACCTGTGTTACAACTTCTGGGCAGGGCGGAAATTGATTAGGGAAAACAAATGTCCTCTTTGGGAGGGAAACAATGACAAAAAGAATGGATGAGAAAAGACGGTCATAGAAGAAGGAAAGCAGATCATCTACATGGTGAGCAGGGCTCTGTGCCAAAGGAAACTGTGACATGGCTTTGTTCAAAAAGTATTGAGAATTTCAAGACAAGGACAGCAGAGCATCAAGGGAAGCCTGGGGTCCTTTCCGACTGTGGGTTCTGGGCACCTGTCCCACTCACACAGCATGGAGCCAGCCCTGAGGAAGGGCCTTGCGTGGTAGCTTCTGTGACAGTCTCAGGAATTCGTGTGCATCCCCCCTCCCCCCCGCCCAGTGCTGCCCCCTTGGGATGCCTGTTATCTGTAGAGTGGCTTGGTTTGTTGCGTTGAGTCCGTTCTTCACGATGAGGTGCAAACTCTGCTGGTCTCTGGTTAAAAGAAAATCAAAGGGATGGTGAGACCCAGTGAATGTTTTAGGGGTCTTGCCTTTTTGTCTGTTAATCTGGCCTTCCGTCTACCCTCCCCCCAGCACATGCGTGCTCTTTGGAAATTTCATTTCGCATCATTTGAGATGAAAGTGAGGGAACCAAAACACCGAAATCATTTCTTGGGAAAAATGAAGGCAGCAGATTTCTCCGTCTCTGCCCCTTCCCAGAGCTTCTGGTGCTGCCTGCTTCTGAGATTGGTAAGAGGAAATGACCTAAGTGGGCTATGGGGCTTACGCAGAGGCCTGCTCACTGCTGCCCAGTGGTACGCGATGCTGAACTCCTTCTTCCCCTCTCATGCCAGCTCCTAAAAATAACCCAGTGGGAACAACCCAGCAGCCTCTCCCTCAAGGCCTGCAAATCAAAAGCCTGATTAGGTCAAAGGATGGGAAATGTGGCTACAGCACTGCTCAGGGGAGCTCCAATGCCAAGGGCGGAGAAGCCTTCCTGTTCCCTCCAAGGTTGGGACAGAGCCATGAGGCGGGCTTCTCTCTGGGGACCTCGGCCCATCTCTTCCGGTCCCTGGACCTGCTGGGGAGAAGCAGCTGCCCTCCCTTGGATTCCAGAAGTCCAGGGAGGAGCACTGTCCTGTCTACACTTGCCATGTGTCTGAGCTAGAAAAGTTGGATCTTGCTGGGGATGCCCTCCCTTCCTGGGAAAATCATTCCTGCTGGTTCTGCCTTATGTCCAATGAGACCACTGAAGAAGGTCTTCCTTCTTTTTCATTTCTGATGGTGACAATAAGAGCAGTAAGGTCACCTTACAGCTTGGATTAAAAGCAGGTACAGTGTAGTCCTTGCCCCATAATCAAAGACTTTTTATTTCGGTAGGCACAGAGGGAAGTTGATGCAGCAGATGGGAGGGATGGTAGTTTGGGGATAAGACAGGAGATGCTCCATAATGGAACAGCAAGTGGCCAGACTGCAGCCCAGTGGCCAAATCTGGCCTCCTACCTCCCTTTATAAATATAATGTCATGGCGACTTGATTTACCATGCTATTCATTTATGTCTTCTCTAGGGCTGCTTTCTTGCTCTCACTGCAGAGCTGAGTCATTGGGACACAGACTGTATGGCGCACAAAGTCTAAAATACGTTTAAAATTCTCTAAAGTCAATGAATTTGAGAACACTGAAAAAATTAAATTTAATTTAAAAAAAAGAAAAAGAAAAAAAATTTCTAAAATACTTTTAAAACTGCAAAGCTTAAAATACTAAACACGGGCATCGCTTGCCGCTCTATACAACGGCCACACATTGAGCACTTACCATGCTTGTGTTCCCAACACATCTTCTCTGATCCAGATCTCCCAAAAGTAGTTCAGAGTGGATGCTCTTCTGCCTACCTTATGGGTGGAGAAAGGGGCGTAGAGCTGGCTTACCTCACACTGATGGTTGAATGACGATGAGGCTGGCCAGGGTTGCTACCTGTCTGATTCCATGGACTTCCTTCTAGCTCCCTTGTCTTGGCCCCAAAGCTAAACTCCCCCTGTCATGCTGGTTTGAATCCCTGGTTGAAAAATTCCATATCTTCAAGGGGCCAGGCAGGTAGGATCCAAAGGGCGCTGTCTTAGGCCAGAGGGCGTGGTGTGTGCACGGTGAACGGGGAAGGACAAGACCAGCTAAAGGCATCCAAACACGAATTGTTTTTACAAATCCGTGAGGGCCAAAGAAAACAAGGCAGCAGGCCTTATTAGGCCAACAGGTCCCTGGCTTGTGACCCTTGGACAGAGCCTCAGTCAGGTTGGGCAGGAGGAATGGTGATATGCTCAGAATGGAACCCGGAGAGCCTGTTTTTCTCACCCTCCCACGGCGGTTCACTTCTTTGGGAACATCACAGATGGCTGCAGAGAGAAGCCGTGGGCCTTTGGGCCAGACAAGCACTTTTTTTTTTTTTTTGGTCCCAGCTCTGCCACTAGCCACGGTATGACTTCGAGTATGTAAATGAACTTCTTTGAGCTTCAGGTTTTTAATCTTTAAAACTGGGATGTATTTATTTCACATTTATTGGTCCATTTTGTGTGCCAGGTACCGCCTTAGGGTCATCTTCTCTCAGGAAAGGACCACTCTGTCCATGCACTTGTGCAGGGCAAACGTGGTGTGCTTTTTTGATTCCCCTTTTCTTATGCCCCGTGGTTGATCTGTCAATATATTGCCAGGAATCGATCGCTTTTCAGCTTTTGGGAACAGCTTGGTCTGAAGCTACCTGGATTACAGCAATAACCTCCTCACCTGTCTCTCGCGAGGCCTTAGAGTCTCTGCTGCTCCCAGCAACCAGAGAGACCCTGTTAATACTTAAGTCCGACCATGATAATCTCTGCGATTTCTTCTCTCAGAGTAAAAGCCTAAGTTCTTACAGTAACTTTCAAGGTGCCAGGGGTCTCCTCACACTTGTCTCCATACCTGCATGTCTTTTCTTCTGTGCTCTGACCTGCTCACTCTCCTTCAGCTAGGGTAGCCTCCTGCCTCTTCCTCAAATGCCCTAGGGAAGCTCCTGCCTCAGGACCTTTGCACTGGTCTTTTCTGCCTGGGATCATCTTCACCCATGACTTACCTCCTCATTCCTTCAGTTCTTATGCATCTTGTCAGGGCGGCTCTCTTTAACTGTATCACTCAAGTCGCACACCTTTCTCCCTATTTCCTGTTTCCTTCCTGCCTAGCACTTAGCATTTCCACATATGCCATTTACTTATTTGTATTGTTTGTTTTCTCTTTTTCACTGTGAAAGCCAAAGAACTATTTTGTTCACCTGTATCCACAGCACCTCATAAAGTCCCAACCCACAGTACATTTGTAATCCTTGTTGGTTCCTCTTCTTCTCCCCTCTTTCTCTTTCTCATCAGAAGTAAACTTTCCCTGGGCACCTGCTTGGCTCAGTCGGTGAAGCATCTGACTTGGGCTCAGGTCATGATCTCAGGATCCTGAGGTCTGGCTCTGTGCTCAGAGAGGGGTCTGCTTGTCCCTCACCCTCTCCCTCTGCCCACCCCCGCTCTTGCTCTCTCTCAAATAAATAAAATCTTAAAAAAAGAGAAATATGCTTTATCCACTTTCACAATTTTATTTAATCTGATAGGATAGAGTCAGAATTATTTAAATGTCAAAGATCTGTGGGCATGTTGGGAAGTTAGCTCTGGACTCTCTGGCCTTGACACCAGGGAGTATGGCAGGGGGTTCTTTAGATCAGCATCTAGAATCACCTGGGACTTCCTAGAACTGCAAATTCTTGGTCCCCACCCTGTATCAGCTAAATCAGAACAACGCGGGGGCAGGGCCCACAACATTCAGACAGGCCTATCAGGTGATGGCGAAGCAAGTGCGAATCTGTGAAGCCCAGCCTTGCTGGGTTGGTTTACGGCACAGTTATGGCCAAATGGCAGAATGAACGTATGCGAAACAAGAGTAGGGTAGAATCGGGGACACCAATGCTCAGTGCCCACCTCTGCCAGTGGGTGGTCTTTGTGACCTCGCTTCTCTGACCTGGAACTTGGGTCCCTTGGCCCCAGGAGTACAGGACAGGATGGATTCTAATGACCTGCCCCCTTTGGACATCAGTGAGTCTATTTTGACCTTGCATTTTGGAATTCTATGACCATCCCCCAACACGTATGTGTAATCCCACTCTCTTTGCTTTATAATTTTAGATCCCAGAGACCTGTAGCTACTACTTGGATCCCTGTTGTCTCCAAATTTTGCCCCCATCATAAAAAGAATGTATCTAATATTTGTTTTACTTATTTATTATATACCTGTGATGGTATGCAAACATATTTAATGCCATATATATCATACACAAAATGGAAATGCAAGCTGAGATCAATACTAAAACTTCTAGCAGGTTTTCTAGCAGGTTCTCCCATACCCCTGAAGGAGCAATTTGCCTAACACACAGGTGGATTCACCACAGGGAAACCAGTTGTCTGGAGAACTCAAGGCTTACTTCTCCCCAACTCCTGTCTAAACAGCGACTCTTTTCCAGCAAAATACTCATTTCCTTTGAGAGTTGAACTTAGTGGCTTTCTAAAAACAACTACTTAAATACATAGGGAACGTTACCCTCCTTTTTTTTGGAGCACACCATGTGCTGTTACATGCCAGCCTTTGTGCTAAAGGTGTATGTCTTCCCACCTCCATAAGTCTCATTTTATTTGCATGAACACTGTGAGGTGGGGATAATCATTCCATTTTACAGATGAGGAGGAGACTGAGGTCCCGCTGGGTTACGTAGCCAGCTCCGCTTTGCTTTGCAGGGAAGTAAGTGGCACTAAACCTTGCTGGCAGGACAAGACCTTCCTGCTACCACATGCTAAAGGCATTTCTAAGGATATTTGCTCTTACCGAGTAGTTCTTTAGCAAAACGGAATCCCATTAATATCTAATTACAGATTTCCAGGGAGATGTTTTGGTGGCGAGCTCTTCCCTGGTGCCATTGAATGTATACATCCGAATTGTTTCTATTCTACAGAGAAACGGGGCTGACGCTGAAGTTAGCGTTGTGATTTTCCGAGGGGGCTCTAGGCTGCCCCCGGGACGCCGCCCTGGTTAGCTGGATTGTCACAGTATGGAGGGAACAGAGGATTTTTCAATGAAAAGTCAGACCCAGTGCTTCATAGTCGACACAGTTAATGTGGACCACTGTGGGACCTGGGAAGAGATACATTAGGGAATGGCCACAAATGGCTTATGTCACTTTTAGAATTGTCATTAGTGTCCCTAAGGGCAAGCTGAAAGCAGGCTGGCTTTCTTATCCCAACAGATCATCCCCCTGATTCTCTCCACAGCTACCCCACGCCCATGTTCGCATGGACTTTTGCTCAGGCACACATTTGCCTGACATCGGATATGGAAAATCTCTCCTTCCCATTTGTTTGTCTGATACATCCACTGACAGAATGTGGTCATTTTTGTAGTCTCCGAGGAGCTGAAAAAAAAAAAATCACAGAAATCTGATTTTATGAAGTTAGGTTTTCCGCCACCGAGAAATAGCCTCATGTTAAAGGTTTGTTTACAAGGAATTGCTGTTTCCACTTGCTGGAGCGGCTCTTAAACATTAAAAAAAAAAAAAAAAAAAAAAAAAGGTTGTTTTTTTCCAACCACTAAGTGGATCTAAACATTAAGTGTTTCTGAAGTTGGTTTTCCAGCTCCTGGGCTGCTATTAACATTTGCTGGGATGAAACAGGTCTCTCCCTCCGCTTAGCTCCCCGTATTGCAATAGCATAATATTCTGGAGATTTTTTTTTTTTTTAAATGGCTCATTGTGCAATCTTTAGATTTTATTCACATCAGCACAGGACAGTGTTGACACAGAGTTCCCATTGTTGTTGTTGGCGGCTCCCTTCCTGCTTCCAATCCCACAAAGTCCAGCCCCCTGCTCCGACTTTTGAGATGGGAGCTCTGTGTGTGCTCCAAGGAGAAGGCCAACCGAGCGGATGGACCGACTGTCCTGGACGGAGCTGAGCGCACAAGAGCCCTTCTTCTAGCCAGGAGACGTGCAGACCGAGCAGACACGGGGGACGCTTTCATGGGTGTGTTTGAAAGGAGGAAAAGAGAAAAGTTCTTTGCAACCTTAAGTCAGGGAACTCAGGGAGGTGGTTGGGCCTCTCTCCCTCTCCCCATGCAGGAAGGAGAAATGAAGTGCGCTGGGGTGGAGGTCACCCTTCCTTATGACGGCTGGTAGCGGGTCTTCCTGAAGAAGTCCTCACGCTGTGTCCTCCAAAGCTGGCTCCGGTTAGAGGGTGAATGGGTCAGGAGGAAGCACGTTGGAGGAAGGGATGTGTGGAGGAAGGGATCTGAGCTGCCCAAGGCTAGGAGTCTTCTGTTGGGGTGTATCATGTCAATGAAGACCGAGGACGGATCCCCAGTGGACAAGAAGAGCTCCCATGTCACGTGGCCCCCGGCCCCTCCGTGCACACACTCCTCCACGTGCGTGAACACCCTTCTCTTGTCAGCCTTTCAGCCACTCTCCTTCCCCAGTGCACAACCAACTCCCCTTGGCCAAGGTTGCGATGTTGTTCAGGCCATGAGAAATATCCCCATGTCATTATCAATGAAAAATAGATTTCCCCAAGATCCCAATGCCATTTTATTTCGATCTGTAAATTCTGCATAGCTTTGGGCGTTCAGGAGAGAGCAAGAGAGAGAGAGAGAGGATGAATGAATGAAAGACTCTATCAATATTTTTGATAACCAGGTCAGGTCTTTAAGCAGCTAAGGCAGAATCAAGAAAGCTGCATGTGGCTGCCGTGATCCTGACCTGGATTTTCATGACTTCTTTGTGCCCTGATTTTTTATTTTTTTAACTGGCAACCAGGCAACACAAATAACTCACGTTGAGGGCCGAAATCAAGTTGTTTCGACTGTAGGAACGTAACTTCGCCCGTGAGATAGCTTCCCATGCAGGCTTCCCATTTAGAGTTGAGGAAATGGAGACCAGTCCCTGGCTGGTCCACCTTCCTCCCCAACACTCTCTCTACAGCCAACGTATTCCTCGTTCAGCCTCTGTCCCACGAGGGATATAAATTTAGAAGAGAAACCTGTAGGTAATTAACAGCCCAGCATGTCTGTCATTCCTTTGATAAAATGTGTTGGGTGTGGTTTCTCAACATGCAGTTGATAAAATGCATCGGTGGTATTCCATTTCATTTGACTTTCCATTAGTCCCCCCCTCCATGAGAATGTCTTAATGGCCAGCTTCTGTTTTCAATCATAGGGGACATTTCTATGGATTTATTTATTTATTTATTTATTTATTTATTTTTTGCATTTTCCAATAAGAAACATATTCTGATCCTTTAAAGGTTAGAAGCAAAGTATGGAAGGGTTAGTGATTCTCAGAAGAAAAGCTTCCCTGCTGGCTTAGATTAGCCAGAGTGTATGTGCATGTGCGTGTGTGTGAGCATCCGTCTGAGGTCTTCTTTGGCTCCGTGACTCAGGGACAGAGAGCCTGCCATACTCTTTACTTCGTTAGTTACTGTACAAGTCTCACTGCTTAGGGCTGCAGAAAAGAGGCATTGCACTTGGTTCATCTGCTTAGCACGGATTCCCCGCTAGTTAAGGGTGAAGAAACCTCCCAGGGCTTCGATCATTGAATTGCAGCTCTCACAACAAAGGAAGTTAGTGTGCTTAGGTTTTATATACGCCTGAGCTGGCCCAGGGCACTGGTGGAAAGAACCATGGAGTCGTTTCCAACTCACAGCTTTGAAACAAGTTGAGTCATCTGGATAAATCAGCCAGCTTTTTGACCCAGGGAAGCCTCAGCAAGTCAACATGTGTCATGTCCGTTGACTACGGACGGTGAAGTTTTGAAGAAGAGGAGAAGCATCTTCTCGGAGCCCTGCGGTGGCCTGGAAGGGAGCCCCGGCTGGCTAACCTACACGAGACCTGGCAGGCTCGGGCAGTGGGCGCACATCGCCTGCTCGATATTAGCAGTCGATGGACCGTGTGTGGACCTGAGGTGTGGTTCCTGCCCTGCATTCTCTCCTCCCTCCTTCCTTCGATCCCAGACCTCGCCCTGTGTCTTGTATTGCCATCCCCACAGAATCTACCGGTGTAGATTCTAAACTTAAGGCATGCATTCTTCCTTCTGCCGTTAGCCATGTTTAGGTTTTTGACTATCCTTGAGCTGTGTACCTTGATTCTCATCCTTGGATGTGTCTTTAGTTAGCCTCCCAGACCACTTGGGATGCATGGCCCCTCTAGTGGGTTGGGTGCCCTACTTGTGATACTCGTACTGTGTGCTTTTGGGGGCCTGTCTGCATACTGGTGTTATTCACCCTGTGGCCTGCCCTTCCCCAGGCTCTCCCCATGCTGTGAGAGCCCCACTCCTCCAGTCGGGGACAGAACAGAACTGGCTTATGCTGACAGGCAAGTCCCACCTTCACGAAGCCCAAGATCAGAACTGGAACTCGGACACGCTTCTCCTGGAACTGGGGAAACTCCATTCCTTGGAATGCTCTTATTCGTTGTTGGCACCACTGTCCACTGTGGCCATCACTGTGGTCCAGGTTGCAAAGGACCCCTTCCTGCACGTGATGAACACATGATACTGGCGTGGCAGGCGCCTTTAGTTGACGACTCAGGGATCATCATTACCATCACCACTCCTCGTTTGCAAACGGAATCCTACCTTTTATTGGGGGTGGCAGTAGGCTACGTCCCAGGGGAGGAGTCACCATTTTGTAAGGCCCTCATAGCAGTCCTAACCCTTTTTGCCCCATGTTGACTTTCTGTGCCCTCCCTACAGCCTTGTAGCCATGGGACATTACTATCCTATAAGCGAAACTCTACTGGGGAGTATTTGAAATGTGCTTTGCTGGCACTAAGAGATCTGTGAAGAAGAGACCTTGCCTCCTGCAACCGACATGGGAGGGGGACCCATGTGCCAAAATGTGGAAGTGAATGCCACAGCCCAAAGACCTGGTCTGAATTCTAGTGCCCATGCTCCTAGCTAAGGTAATTTCATTGCTTCATGCCTCAGTTTGCCCAGCTGTGAAATGGGAACGATTATAATAGCACCTATATTTTAGAGTCATTAAGAGAATGAAATTAATTATTATTAGGTACTTAGAACAGTGTGTGGCACGTGGTAAAGTCTATGAAATTATTTGTTAAACATATGACCGCAGACATCTCTCAGGGTGAATTTGATTTCACAAACATTAAACATAGCATTTTTCTTCTCTAAAACTGACAATGAATAAAAGGAAGAGTAGGGTCCAACACTGGCTAGGTTCTGAGAAACTGACCATTAACACACAGTGCTTTGGAGAGGGTAAATTCCATACCTTCGGGCCCAGATTTTTTTTTTTTTAGAAATACGAAGAATATTCAAGGATGGATTAAGGCCCCATCAACAGCATTGATGCATATATATATATATATATATGTATATATATATATATACATATATAACTTTTTATTTGTTTGAGAGAGAGAGAGATAGCAAGAGAGAGCATAAGTGAGGAGAAGGGGGAGATGCAGGCTCCCTGTAAGCAGGGAGCCTGACACGGGGCTCAATACCAAGACCCTGTGGCCCTGGGACCGTGACCTGTGCTGAAGGCAGATGCTTAACCAACTGAGCACCCAGGCACCCCAGTGTTGATGCAAATATTTTTTTAAAGATTTTACTTATTTATTTGACAGACAGAGATCACAAGTAGGCAGAGAGGCAGGCAGAGAGAGAGGAAGGGAAGCAGGCTTCCTGCTGAGCAGAGAGCCCGATGCGGGGCTCGATCCCAGGACCCTGAGATCATGACCTGAGCCAAAGGCAGAGGCTTAACCCAATGAGCCACCCAGGCGCCCCGATGCAAATATTTTTGACAGGAAAAATGTTCAGAGCTAACGAGGAAATCAAGTAACAGAGTATCTCCTGTGCAATAATGACATTTATAAAAATTTGTATTCAATGAATAAAAGTGCAATGAAATTATCAGGGGAGATAGATACCAATCACTGAATTACTGGGTAGCCAGCTGATAAATCAACCTTTTCCGTATTGTTTATTTGACTTTTCTGTTTTCTACCATGGTCTTGGGAAGCCTGTGTGAAAAAAGAGTACGTGCATTATGATTCCATCTTTGTAAAGTAAATATGGTGACCCATCGCTATAAACAACAAAATCTGGATATTTATGCACACACAAGTGTGTGGAAGGATATACATGGAAATGTTACTAGTTATCTCTAGGTTAATGGAATTACAATGTATTTTACTTTGTTTTCTTTTTGAATATTTATTTTTCCCAATTTTACTGCAGTCATTATGTAACATTTTAGTTTTTACAAAGTAAAAAAAAAAAAAAAAGAGCTAAGCAGCCTGTCCTTTTGGTACTATTGGTTCTACTAATTTTGTTCCTCTGTAGATGGCCAAGTTGGAAAATTCTATGCGTGCCAGATATTTGAGCTAATAAAGATTACAAGAGAATCTACCCCCCCCCCCGCCTCCCCCACGTTAGTCTGGAGTTAGTTCTATTTCTGCCAAGTGCCTTCCCCAAGTCATTCTGTATTTTGCTGATACTTTGTCAGATTAATAGATCCCGAGTGAGGTGAATATGTTGATTATATGGCAGACCTCCAGAAAAGGCTTTTTGCAGATAAAAATGGTTATGATGCATTATGTTTCTTGAGATCCTGATGTTTCTATTTAAAGGTGTCTGTAGGTACTCAGCCTTTCATGAAAGATGTCTTAAGATTACTCTTGAAAAGCCGTGTACTATATATCATTTCTTTCCTATCTCAAGATTAAGGTCAGGGTTATCCCGGAGTAGGTTGTTTTTTTTTTTGTTTTTTTTGTTTTTTGTCCCTGTCTGTAGCTTGTGAATTCCTTGGCCCACCTGTGAATGTAAAGCATTCTCTTCTAATTCAAGTTCATCTGTCAGTCGAGGAAAATGCTTTTCCTTTTCAGAGGTCCTGGGTTGATTGGTTGGGAATATAATTCGGTTCCTGTGTTAGTACTGAATCAGAGACCAGAAAGCAGTTTCCGACTCTACTGGCTTTGGGACGTGATTTTAGCGGTGAAGTTCGGAAGTGCAGCAAGAGGCAGGAAAATCAGAGCTGTTTATACAGTCTCTTTTCTTTCTTTCCGAGAGTTTTAAAGGGGAAGAGTGGTCCTCCAAGCTTCTAGAACTGGCAGCAGTACTCTCGCGCTGTCAGTGCTTGTTTCTTTCCCGACTCTTCGGTCAGCTGGAAGGGAAAAGGCGGCCAGCGAGAGCGCGCCTAAGTGGAAAGGAGGGTTCTGGGGATACCTACTTAGTGTCAGGCATCGGTCTACATCGTGTGCCTTTATTAATTAAGCAACGAGCCAGTGGCTTGTGGGATCCGGGAGGCTCATTCAGCTACAACTGTTCCCCTCTGAGCTTAGGTCAAGGATGACGATGATGTTCAGGAGCAGGAGACGGAGGGATGGTGGTGATGCCCCCTCCCCGGCGTCATGCATTGATTGTGGGGTTCCGTGTGGGGAAGCCTCATTACAAGTTGGATGGATTTCTAGTGCGCTCCCCCTTTTTCTCCCGCCTACTGCTCACAGCTGCCTGAGGGAGGAGGCGTGTTTCAGCTCCGGAGGTTTATTTCTCTAAATGTGCCAGTCGGCGTGAAAAGACACTCTTCTCGGCTCATCCCAGGCCCTGTTGTGATCTGTGCCTCCCAGAGTGCAAAGCACACATAAAACTCCAAATGTACCTTTTTGTTCATAAGCTTTTTCATGAATCTGGCCACGATGAGACACGTTCTGATGACAGTGGCATTAAGAACACTTGCCAACCTCTGCAAGTTTCTGTTCGCAAAGGTCGCCGAGGGATCTCTGGGTCTGTTGATTGACCGAAGTGTTCACGTTGTAACCAGACTCTTAGGCCAGCATCTCAGGGAAAGACCCAGTTTTTGTCGCAGCCCCAGGGGCCCAGGGAGCAAATGAACTAATTTCTCTCCCGAAGTGGCTTCGTTTCCATCTTCCTCTTCCTCATCTGCTGTGGTAGATGGGACCTCAGCTTTCCAACCATGGAACAGCTGTATCAGGCACTCCTCAAAGATTTTGCTGGTATTCTTAAAAAATATTTTATTTCCTTCTTTCTTCTTCTTTTTTTTAAATTTACTTGACAGAGCTCACAAGTAGGCAGAGAGGCAGGCAGAGAAAGAGAGAGAGGAGGAAGCAGGCTCCCCGAGGAGCAGAGAGCCTGACTCGGGGCTCGATCCCAGAACCCTGGGATCATGACCTGAGCAGAAGGCAGAGGCCTTAACCCACTGAGCCACCCAGGTGCCCCTATTTCCTTATTTCTTTATTTGAGAGAAAGAGAGAGAGAGAGAGAGAGGCCACAACAGTGGGAGGGGCAGAGGCAGAGGGAGAGGGAAAGGCAGACTTCCCAGCAGACTGTGCGCAGAGCCTGACACGGGGTTTTGATCTCATGACTCTGAGCTCTCAACATGAGCCAAAATCAAGAGTTAGATGCTCAACTGACAGAGCCACCCAAGCTCCCCTTTGCTGTTATTTTTTTTAGTCACTGTATTGCCCTCCTAGAGCGTCTGATTTGCCCTTTGTCTGAAGCTCTGGGGTATTCTGAATTTTCAGTCTTTCCTGGAGAGTGGGTTTGGGATAGGCATAGGTTTTTTTTTTTTTTTTTTTTAAGATTTTATTTATTTATTTGACAGAGAGAGAGAGAGAGAGAGATCACAAGTAGGCAGAGAGGCAGGCAGAGAGAGAGGGGGAAGCAGGCTCCCTGCTGAGCAAGGAGCCCGATGTGGGGTTGTTTCCCAGGACCCTGAGATCATGACCCGAGCCGAAAGCAGAGGCTCAACCCACTGAGCCACCCAGGCACCCCTAGGCATAGGCTTTGAGAGGAACGGGACACCACTGACTTAAGAAGCAGAAGGAAATGGTCATGTGCACTCACTGATCATTTTAAACCATCTTTACCTGCCCATGGGTACCTAGAGTAAGCAGAGGTATGCAAGGAAGGAATGGAGGGAAGTAAATGCATTTATTCTGCAGTTGCTGTCTTCCCACTGCATTCTATTCTTTCCTTTCCCACTCTTACATGCATGTTGGATATATTCTTTTTTTTACTGGAAATTGGTTCAGAGGCAAAGTAATTTGCCTAAATTCTGGCTATATCAAAGGCAAAGCCCAGATTGGAATCTTTGTCTCTCAACCCATAGCTAACGTTAAAGCCAATCAGTCATAAAAGGTCTATCTTCATTAAGGGCTTTAAACACATTGATCCCAAAGATCTTCACAAAACATCACTTAAAAAACAGCATATAAAACAAGTGAATTTGTAAAACTCTCACTGAGTTTTAATTGAAGGAAAGGACAGCTTGTATTATTGGAAGTGGGCTCTTTAATTTTTATTTTTGTAAGTTCCTGCAACTATCTAAGGTAACCTGAAGTAATATTTGAGTGCTACCAAGTTTTTTGGACTGTCTGTGATCACTTCATAAGACAGATTTGAAAAGGAATCATTTATATGCAAATCAGAGCTGCTAGGTTCTTGAGAATTGCCATATTTTCTTAGGTAGATTAAACTCCAGGAAATTATTTTAATAGTATTCACTTTTCTTTCTTTGCAGATAATAGAAGAGTTGACGTGAGCCCATCCAGTCTCATCCAATTATCACAAATTCCAAATAAGCTGGGTTTGAATTAATAAGATTTATTGCCATGCAGAATGGATATATTTACACAAAGTGGAGACAGAACAAGGGAGCAATCAGAATCCGATGCAATGACAGTGGGAAATACTGGAAGTTAAAAAATCCTTTGATTTTTCATGGATAAAATGGGCATTCTATCTTCTGACATTTGATACTTTGTTCTAATCTAAACAGACTGTTAGTTTCTAAAAAAGAGGAAGGATGTATCAAGGTGATTTGAGTTTCTGCATTAAATTTCAGTGTCAGCCTAGGCTTTGGAATCAGACAGACTTAGGGGTGAGAGCAGGTTTTGCTACGTTTTGACCCAGTTGTATCAGTTGCTTAATTTCTTGAACACTGTTTAATGGTCTTTAACTTGGGGGAGCACTGGAGAAATAGAGCAAATATATGCAGAATTGGTCCAGTTTCTGGAATAAAGTAGGAAGCCAAAAGTAGCTATTGGATTATATTATTATTTTAATGTTACCCAAGTCGTTTTTATTTTATTTTGTTTTAGTGTGGTAAGAACAGTTAGTGTGAGATCTACCCACTTGCCAAAATTGCAAAGTGCAGAATACAGTATCATTAACTCGAGGCACAGTATTGTACAGAAGATCGCTAGAACTTAAGCATCTCACATAACTGAAATTCTGTGCCCTTGATGATTACCTCCTAATTTTCTTCCCTGTCTTCCACCCCAATGTTATCCAAATAATTTAAAAATGCGCTGTGATGAAGAGTCAGCTCAATGGTGCCATTTTGAATAACCAGTATGTTGTCTTTCCTTTTTTTGATGAAGGAGAACTGAATCCCATTATTTTCATCTTAAAAACAAACAAACAAACAAAAACAACAATGAGACAAGGGGAGATGTGAGAAGATGGGAGCAGGTGGTTTGGGTGATTCCTTGGAGGGGCAGACACGTGCCGTGGTTATTAGGGAGTGTTGTCTCTCTACTCTTACTCTCACCAGAGCAACTATGAGATTTGTCAAAGAGAAATCCTTGAAAGAGCTTCATGGCTCAGTTAAATTTGCTCAAATACTAGAAAGAGGGGCCTTACTAACAACAAAAAGAAGCACATCTGCAGTACATTTTGGTTGCAGTAACAAAAACTGGACAAGTCCCTGGCCCATTTAATCACTGAAATTTACTTTCCCCTTGTGGAAGTTGAACATTTTCCATGGGTTCTTGTTTGGTGTGCTTGAATGGGACAGTAAGTAAGTTAAGCTTTCTGGCATGTGAAATCCCAAGCAATGTGGGGTACAATTTCCACTTCCCCACAAGCACTGTAGACATTTCTTCCGATGATCATTTAACATAGTAATATCACGTTAATAGAATATCCTTTTCTTTCATCTCCTCCTGCTCTGTTTGGAAAGAGTAATTTTGTACCAAAACAAAACAGAAAAACCACCCAACCCAATGTAATTTTCCAGGTTCAACCAGAAATCAAAGTACAGTAGGGAATATACAAAACATATTTCTCTCTGGTACATTCAGAAATAATGTGAAACATTTTGCTAGTTGTACCCTGCTACAGCTTTCAAAGGAAACTGGGCAGAATGGCAAGGAAAGGAAATGCATAACACGTATGAAGCGACAGCATGCAGAAGGGGACAGGCTACCTATAGTTTATCATACTTCGTCCCGGTGGAATTTCATGCCTCTGGCTCCTCTGTCTATCACAAAGTGTTCCATTTCTGAAAGTAAAAAGCAAAGGAGGAAATATCTGAGCTATAAAATGTCAAATTGCTTTCCAAACTTGTTCCAATTTCCAACCACATCAAGAAGGGTGTCTGAAAAGACCATCAGCTTTTGTGCTAACCAAACACATATACAATTATTTATTTTTTTACATCTTTTTTCCTTTGGGAATGCATCATCAAAGGAATGTTCAGGGTTATTCTGAGGCTATTTGCCTCTGATCCTTTAAAAACTAGTTTTGGGGGTGCCTGGGTGGCTTAGTGGGTTAAAGACTCTGCCTTCAGCTCAGGTCATGATCCCAGGGTCTTGGGATCGAGCCCCACATAGCATCGGGCTCTCTGCTCAGCAGGGAGCCTGCTTCCCCCTCTCTCTCTGCCTGCCTCTCTGCTTCCTTGTGATCTCTGTCAAATAAATAAATAAAATCTTTTAAAAAAAACCCTAGTTTTGTAGCTACCATATATTTGTCTTCTCCCCCCCTTAATTTTTTTGTAAATCAAGTAAGCCACAATTTAATTTATTTAGAAAAACAAACAAACAAACAAACAAACACTGGGAGCTGGGTATATTTTATCCATTTTCTGGGAATAAGACGCTGGTGCCTTCCCAAAGAGCAACTTAGGGAGAAGTAATCAAAACCTTGCTTTTCCTCCCTGATATTAAATCGGAGGAGGGTAAACCCTGGACGAGCTCTGCTTCACAGCCCCATATCACTAACAGGTGCTTTTTGCTCATCTCCAGCATCCATTCTATTTCCTAAGACAGAGCATAGAGTCAGAATTCTGTTTGCATCTTTCAGAACTTGGGTTGCGTAAAGAGATACGAACACGTTATCTTCTGTAGCTCAGAAAACTCAGAGGATCTTAGAGACCTTCGTGGCTAGCAGTTCACCAACACCGATAGCTCTGATGACCTGTATACAAATGTCAGGTATGCAGAATGTCTCTCGCTCTAAGAACAGTTCGAAATGAGTGAGCTAGTGTCCCGTATTTGGATTAATCGTGTATTTCTGATCTTCCATTTTATCTCCCTATCGGGTTGTTGCCTGCACTTTCTTTGCTTTAGAATTTGGTGGTATGTTTACCTTTTCTTCTCTCCCCTCCCCTCTCCTGCCTGCCTCTTTCTTTTCCTTCCTTCCTTCCTTCCTCTTTCCCTCCACCCCTCCCCTCCCCCTTCTTCTACGCTTGGTGCCAAAATTACCATACACATGATTAATTAATCTTGACCTCTTGTGAGTTATTCCCATTTCACTGTATATTGCCATTAGCCTCTCTCCTGTCACCTCTAATACTGTTGTCACCATTTCAGGTAACTTACTTATTTTCCTAATGATCTTACTTAACAGACTTTGCTGGGCTATAAATCCCCCAGTTGTGTGGGGGCTCCTTTTGCTTTCTAACACTGACCTTTTAAAGAAATTGAGAAAGGACAAAATAATTTTTCAAATAATTATCCACATATTTACTATTCCCAGTGCTTGATTTTCCACAAACATCCGCTCCCTTGAGCCTGAAGAAACTTCTTTAGAGTGTCACTGGTAGTGCAAGCCGACCTGTGACGAGTTTGCTCGGATTTCTTTTATGTGAGAGGTCTTCATCCTGCCTCCCTTTTGGAAGATTTCTTTGCTGGGCATAGAATTCCAGGAAGACTGAGTTTTGCTTTGTTTTGTTCGTTCGTTCGTTCTTTTTTTTTTTTTTTTCTTCCCTTCAGCATTTGAAAAGTCGCTGTTGCATTATGTCTTCTGCTCAGCCTTGCTTTGTTTGTAGTCAGGAAATGTCATCATTCTGTCACCATTAGCCTCATGTTTTATAGAGATTTTCTACCAGGCTGTGCCTTGTTTTGTTTGTGTGTTTTGTTTTTTTTTTTCCTTAACAATGTTTTTCAAAAAGCAGACTTTAAAATATTTTAAAGAAGTCTAAGTTACTCTTTCCTTTTCCTTTATGGATCATGCTTTTGGTGTTGTATCTAAGAAATCTTTGCATAACTGTGTTCAAAAAACCCGGTATTTCCTCCAGTGTGTCCCTTCTAGGACTCCTACAGAACATTTCACTTCTAATACCAGATGTGGGGGAGTGTTCTCTCCACCAAGCAATTCTCTGGGACACCAGCTGGGGGTCTTACAATTTAACTCAATTCTGTGACTGTCTACCTAGAGGTGGTGTCAGAGCCCACAGGATAAGGGCCCAGTCCCACTAGACTAGCTGAGTGTCAGATGTCTATATCTGAAGTAGCAGATTCCCGGATTACTCACAACTTGTGTCTGACTTGTCTCCACATCAGACATTCCCATGACCTCTTCCCCCTTTGGATTCTGTTGATTTGGATCTGTTGATTTGATTCTGTGAGTGACTCACAGATCTCAGTAAAACATTTAATGAAATGTTTCCCAATTTATGAAGTGGTATGAGAAAGGATACAGGTGAAGAGTCAGATGAAGAGGCATATAGGGTGAAATCTGGCAGGGTCCTGAGCACAGGTGCTTTTGTCCCCCTAGCGTTGGGGCGTATCACTTTCCCCATACGTAGGTGTGCTCACAAACCCAGAAGCTCCCTGAAACTCATACTGTCAGGATTTTTTTTATGGAGGCTTCACTGTGTAGGCAGGATCTCTCATCAATTCACTCTTTAGCTCTTCTCCCTACTCAAGACACTGGGAGACAGGGTTAGAAATTCTAAGCTTCTGATCATGGCTTAGTCTTTCTAGATTATCTCTGGATGGCCCCCATCCAGGAGCCATCCAGAGTCTTCTCATTAGAACAGAAGACACCCCTATCATCCAGGAAATGACAAGCGTTTCAGAAGTGCCAAAGACCAGATATTAGAACAAAAGGTGCTCCTGATGCTCTTATCACTTGGGAAATTCCAAAGGTTTTAGTGCTCTGTGCCAGAAATCGGGACACAGACTAAATACATGCATTTCTTATTAAAAATCACAATATGGCAATAACCCAAAATCTCATAGATTTCCTTTTGTGTTTTCTTCCAGAAGTTATATAGTTTTACATTCTACATTTAGGTCCAGTGATTAATCTGCATTAATTTCCTCAGTGTAGGTGTAAGATTGCTGAGTCAAGCTGATGTTTTTCTCACTTCCTTGGTCTGTCTCAGTGCGTGGTATGAAACCTCTGCAAATAATATCATTTTCTACCTAGGACTTATGATGTTCTTGGGAAATTTCTTCCATAGGAGTTGCTATTATAGTCAATATGCATGTCTGCCTAGATGAATGTGTCATTTCACATCGTCTCATGCAGCTTAGTGATTATAGATATCTAAGTGAGCTGGATAATAACATGATCTCCATCATTCCATTGCAGAAATAATCTCAGTTGCATGGTGAGGTTAGAATCTGCATATTCGACAACATTTAATGGGGAGGGTCCTCATAACTTTGTGGGTGGCTTGATTTACTGTAAGAATTCAGGGACCTCGTGGGGCACCTGGGTGTCTCAGTGGGTTAAGCCTCTACCTTTGGCTCAGGTCATGATCTCAGGGTCCAGGGATCAAGCCCCGCATCAGGCTCTCTGCTTGACCAGGAGCCTGCTTTCCTCTCCATCTCTCTCTCTGCCTGCCTTTCCACCTACTTGTGATCTCTGTCAAATAAATAAATAAAATCTTAAAAAAAAAGAATTTAGGGACCTCGCACAGTCTCATTGCCTTCAAAGATAGTAAGGGAAAACTTAAAATTGCACGTTGTCAGATAATCAAAGTTAACACGCATCCAAAACCCTTAAAAGAAAAAAAATAGGTATGTCCTTACAACTTCCTAATTTACACAGCTTTAGGCTGAACACAGCTAGTTCCAGAAGTTGTGCCTGAACATCTTGAGAGTCAAAGTCATGTAGTCAAAGAGACTGAGCTAAATTTTATGACTTTATTTTAGTAAATGTGAAATCTGCTATCTCTTATGTAGAAATATGGAAATGCTAAAAGAGACCTCTGTGATGGTGACATAGAGGCTGGAAGCAGCAAGGATGAGTAAGCTTACACACTTGCAGCCATTAACAGACTGCATGCCTTCCCAGACTTGCCAGGACTCAACAGGCATATGCAACTCAGATGACGGAGAAAGGCAAGAAGCAGTGGGATATATTACTAAAATAAGTGCTTAGTAAGAAACACATTACTTCAATTCATGTTTTCACTCACACATTTATTCATTCAATATTCATTGAGTACTTAGTTGCATGGTACTAGGCTTTACCTTAGAGGAGATAATCATAGGCTCTCCCCATCCTCAAGGAGCTAACAGACAAGTTTGGAGATTGATACTACATCAAGGAAAAAAAAAAAAAAAGAAAGAAAGGAAAAGGCAAGTGGCACTCAAAGGGCAGAAATACAATATGTGGCTTTCAAAGGAGTCTGAGATTTTTTTTTGAGGGAAGGCGTTTGAAAATAGCTTAATGCAGAGATGAGAATTTGAGGCAGGAATTTGAATGAGCAAATCAATGAATGATCTATCCAGAGATGTTCTAAGCCATGAGAAGAAAGAGAATAAGAATATGAAAAAAATTATATATTCTATTTATATATTCTGTGCTGCCTAATGGAAGATAAATGGGCTAACTTGTGTTCAAGTATTTCCTAAATATCGAGACTTTTTAATGTTTTTTTTTTTTAATGGTCTGAGTGACTTCTTAAATATGGATTTTAGTCAAGGTCAACCAACTTGCATTAAAAAACACTGTGTCAAGCCCAGAATATTTATTTGGCAGCTCCATTGGAATTAACTCTGTAATGCTTAATTTTATGTGTCCATTTGACAGGGCCACAAGGTGGCCAGATATTCAGTCAAACATTAATCTGGGTGTTTCTGTGGAGATTTTGGGGGGGGGGATGGTGGATGGGATTAGCATTTAAATTGGTAGACTATGAGTAAAGCAGATTGCCCTCTCTATGTGGGTGAGCCTCACCCAATCAGTTGAAAACCTGAAGCGAACAAAGGACTGATTGTTCTCCATATAAGAGAGAATTCTGTGCCTGATGACCTTCAAACACCAGCTCTTCCTGCTTGTGGGCCTTAGAACTGGTACATCTCCTCTCCCTGGATCTATAGTGGCTGAACCAGGAAAATGGTAGTTCCTGGGTCTATAGTGGCTACACTGGGACATGGGCTCTGCAGATTGTGGACTTGCCAGCTTCCATCATTGTGTGAACCAATTCCTTATAACCCTTTATAATAAATCCCTTTATATATACATACACATAGGTTATCTATTTCCTATGTGTATAGGAATATTTATCATTATTTGGGCTTAGGGCACTTAGAGCTTGTGTATGGGATGTGTATTTGTATGTATTAAGCACAATCCCATACACATATAGGAGATTATATTCTACATACAATCCTACAAATAGGATATTCTGTTTTTCTGAAGAATCCTGACTAATACAAACTCTGGAGGATTCCTGATTAACCTGCATCAGCAAAAAAATGGAACTTCCATGAGTCCCTTGCTATGAAAAATGGTAGTTAAGCCTCCCTGCTATTCCTGCCATGCAGGTAAGGGCACAACGCCCTCCTGATGCCAGAAAATGATGGTTTCTTAGAATCTGCCACTACAGCCTGGAAAAAAGGAAATGATGGCTTCTGCAGGGCTGATGCAAGAGCCTTGTTCCACTTGTTCACCGGACCATTTCCCTCCCGAGGACATATGGTTGGCTGTGAAAATGTGCCCTGCACTTGCATTGGCAAAAATTGTGTTTCCGTTAATCGGATCTAGAGTCATAAATACCTGTAGGTAGTTCAGCTCTTAAAAATAGCTGAGGAGCATCCCAGAAACAGGACCTACTTCCTGTTGAACCAGACGGAGAAATCTGCGGTGCGGCAAGCCAACATGGGGAGAGCAACAACAGAGCCTGGAATCCAGCCACTTATGCCAGAGGACCTGGCAAACAAAGGAGCGTAAAATGTAGTCTAGACCTGGTCAAGCCTTTAGCTCCTCCAGGAAACCAAGCTCCAAGGGAGGAATTTGGGCTTTTATTTTCCCTAGTGGGAAAATACTTAGAGATCATTCATGTGATACTGGATGATTATGTGTAAAAATAATGTTTTTATTTCCCTTCTTCGAACTCCTAGCATCACTTTTCTCTTTGGAACACCACCGCCCCAGCCAACCTGCCAACTTTGTTTTTCTAAGAGCATTCATTCAACAAGCATTGAGGATTCCTGGCATGTCTATACCCTAAAAGGCCCTTTTTCATAATCTGTGAGTTCATCATGATCTATATCTTCTTGACCATTTCCTCCCTCTTGCCCCCCAAACTACATCCTTCTGGTCACTTGACTATCTCTTACTCATCTCATTTTCTTTTCTCTGGCTTGGTGATTTGTCCCTTTTCCCATCTCTGGTCCAAAGGAGCTTGACCTAATGTGGCAACTATTTCCTTTACATAATGATGGGTTGGGAAGAAAGAGGTGGGTTAACTTTCCTAATAGTCAGCAATTGGAAGGAGCTACCTCCATCAATGTCAAGTGGCTCTTCCCTCCATCTCGATATTTTTCTAAGTATATGGCCACAAGGAAGGTCTGTGCCTTTACTAACTTTTTCCCCCCTCAAGTAAATAAGTTAAGAGGATTCTTAATGGATTCCTCAGATTTTTCTTTATTTGTTTTACAAATTCGATGGTGAACACCTGCTTTTCTTGGTCATCTGTTAGAGAAAATTCTGATTCTTTTGCCTCTGACTTTGTGGTTCATCAGAAGGTAGGAAAAGGAGGTAATGTGATTTATTTACACACTTGTAGCATGTCCCAAGACACAATGAATCATATTTTTTAATGAATAGGATACATTTTTCATTCACTTATTGAATCCCAGGAACTGAGCAACTCAGATACATAGAAGAGTATTTCCAGATTAATCAAGGGTCCACATTTTGGCCAAAGGCTAGCCGTGGAGTCATTTGAGGACAGGTGTTGGCAAACTTTTTCTGTCCAGGGTCAGGTAGTAAATATTTTCTGCTTTGGTTGGCCATACTGCGTCTGTTGCAACTCTTCTGCTGTCATGAAAGCAGACATAGATGATGCATGAACACGTAGGGGTGACAGTATTCTAATGAAACTTTATTTGTAAAACAGGTGGCTGGCATGTTTTGGCCTGAGGCTGCCTGATGTAGGACAGTAAGTTTAAAGCAGTAAAATAAAAGTCATAGACGTATTTCTTAAAGGAAATAAAATAGAAATGATGGAGAGTAGAGAAACTTGTAATGAACACGAAAAACGTGGATTCAGAGCCCCCATCTCAGACCTACAGCTCCTGAATCCCTGGAGATAAGACCCAGAAATCTGTGTATCAATCAGCATCTCAAAAGATTGTTTTGTGCAAGCTTGAGATCTGGTACCCCTCTAGGATGACAGCTGTGTAGGTTAGCTCACCCATGGGGAAGGGTGGGAAGGGGAAGGGAGGGAAGAGGCTGTCTTGGGTAGGTGCCTTCTTTCCTTCTGTGTTGTGTTTTCTTTTCATTTCATAGCATGGTTTGGCTAAGAGACTGGGGTTTTGAATCCACTCAACCTAGCTTCACATGCAGGAAGTGCCACTTACTAGACGGGAGACCTTTGACACGCTAATTCATTTCAATTTCTTTGCTGGTCAAGTTGAGATCATGCCTCTCATGGATGGCCACCACGAGGAATAAATTAAGTCCTGAGGATAAAGTGCTTAGCATCCTTCCTAGCCATTCGTCAGCAGTTACTTTGAAGTAGGTGTTTTGATGCAGTCATTACCCACTTTGGATCCTGTGGTTAGTGGAAGCGGGTTCTGTTCAAGAGCCCAGCGAGAATCGGGAGATGCAATGCAGAGGGAACACTCAGCCATTCCAGCCTCTGGCCCAGAAAGTACCTCAGTACAATCAGAGCTGGCATCTCTCCTTTCTGCTTCACTAGCAAGCCTCTTACGGCTCAGGTGAAAGCAAGGCAGATTTCCCGATTGCTCCCCCAGTTAGGGAAAGAAAGCAAAGACAAATGAGCTGGCTCGAGGGTCAGGCCTCTGAAGAATGGTCTGTTGGCCCATTGCAGAACTAAAACCCTTTCCTTTGAAGAGAGTAGGGACAGACAGTCTGGATCTTAGAGTGATGATCATATTGGCCCCATATGATGTGACAGATGCATGTTGAACCTTGCTTTAACCCTTGCAACCCTGTGAAGTGATAAGGACCACCAATGCTGCAGCACAGGGAAGGGAAACAAAGGTCTGGGAAACTCTGGGTTTGGAGATCAGAGCTGAGACTCCCCACAAACTGCCTGTCTCAGACCTGCTCGTGTGCTGCTGTTTCCAGCTCTTGCTCTCTGTTGGAATCCCCCTCGGAAGTCTAAAAACAGTAGCAATTTGCTCCCTGTACCACCTCCCCCACACCCCGGCCCCACAGTTTTTGAATCAGTTGGTCTGTGACGGGAGTCAGACATTTGTCTTTTTAAAAAGCACTGCTCCCCGCTTGACAGCGAAAGAAGTTTCTATTGTGTGTCAGGGTCAAGGGCTCCTGCTTGTCAGACTGGTCTGTCATTTAAAACTGGGTGTTTTCTTCTTACAAGTGACCCCCTCTCCTCATATGTGTCAATATGATTAACTACAATATCTATAAACATCTCAAATGCTAAATTGAGAACCAGCCAAATACGAGGATATTTTAAAACCTTGTCTTGACGTCAAGCATCGAAGATCAAATACACTAGCTTTGTGGTTGCTACTAAGCCTTCCCAGTGTTTGTCTAGCTCCCAAAAAAATCATCGTGTTTGTTTTTTTGGCATCCAAACCCAGTCTGTTCCCCAAACCACGTTTGCTTCTGATCAAAGGCGATTCTAGGTCACCGGCTGAGTAGGATGGGTCCAGCCAGCGCTGTCTAATCTGATGGTGTCATCCATTCCGAAGAAGGTGGACATAAAATTAAGCCGTGTTATGGGAGTTAAGACGACCAAACTGAATTCGAGACCCGGCCCTGGTAAACTTTTTGCTGTTCTTCTGTTTTGCTCTTAGCCTGCAAACTTTAGAGGGCATGAGATATAGCAAACGGCCTGAGGAATTGAGGAAAGGTGGACAGGACGTAGCTCTGAAGGACTGATGCCAGTGGGTGAGACTGCCCGCAGGAGTCCTCTGTGGAAGGGGCTCTAGAGGAAATGGCATGGGATGGGCAGCAAGGTCTCCCCGGCTTTGGTTTTCCTTTGCTATGACCCAGGGCACATTAGTCAATCTGCTTAAGCTTTTCTTTTAAGACTTCACTAATCTGGAGAAAGTCATACCTCCCTCTCAACATTTTGAGTCTTCCCTTTGAAGACCATGAAGCAGAACCCAATGTGAATTCAGTAAGGAATGGTTATTTATGTTTGTGCATGTCAGGCTTTTAATTGTGGGAGCTCTCTCTGTGTCAAGTACTTCCTGTCAGGGGCGCTTAGGTGGTGCAGTCAGTTAAGCACCTGCCTTCGGCTCAGGTCCTGATCTCAAGGTCCTGGGATCGAGTCCCATACCGGGTTCCCTGCTCAGTGGGGAGTCTGCTTCTCCCTCTGCCTCTACCCCTCCCCGCCGCCCCCCTCATGCTCTCTGAGCTTTCAATCACACTCACTCACTCTCTCTCTCAAATAACTTTAAAAAAAAAAAGTACTTACTGTCTTAGCAGTTGTATTAAAAAGAACTGATTTAATTCCATTAGCATGACATCATCCGTTCTCTTAATGTTGCTGTCAAGGAAGGAATAAAGGTTTTACATGGTAAAACATCTGAGCTGGTGATACGTAGAGCAAATGCCTTAGTCTGTCACATCTTCTTAGATTGCTTTACTTCAGAATTTGGGTGGCTAATATTCTGTGTAAAAATGAGATGACTCTATTTTTTCAGAGGGAATTCACAATTTTGTCGCTTCTAGTTTCTTATGGAAATCTTTTCCAGGTTTGTGGGGAAAGCATTTTTGTCGGATTTTGTAGGTATTTTAATCTACAATTTATCATTAACTGTAACAGAAAATGTATTTTATATGAATAGTAGCTTCTACATGTTACTGAAGACTACCAAGAATATTAGTGATAGTCTCTATACCCCATATTAATGGTTGAGGTACTTTATTTTATTTATTTATTTATTTATTTGGGAGAGAGAGGCATGAGCCCACAAGTGGGGGTAGGGGCAAGGGGAGAGGGAGAGAGATAATCTTAAGCAGGCTGCTCAATCTCACCACCTTGAGATTATGACCTGAGCTAAAATCATGGGTCCAGAGTCAGACCCTTAATGGACTGAGCCATCCAGGTGCCCTGGGGTTCTTTATCTTCTATGAGCATATATATGAGAGGACTAGCATCCTATAGTTCCTCATTAGGGATGAATCTGGAACCATCAGGGTGGTTTGGGTTCCTCTAAAGAGTTTGGATTTCTTTCTGTTTAAAGCAATTACACCACCAGTTTCTTCAGAGTGGACCTGAAGGGACAGCGGTGTTTCACAGGTTATAGGTTACTCTCATATAGAGTCCTAGAGCTCTAGTGTGGAGTTTCTCAACCTGGACATGACTGACACTTTGGGCTCCTTAGTTTTTGTGGTGAGGATGGGGGCTGTCCTGTGCATTATAAGACAGTGGGCAGCATCACTGGCCTGTCCCCACTAGATGCCAGTAGCATTCCTTCCCAGTTGCGACCACCCAGAATGTCTCCAGACATTGCTACGTGTCTCCTGGGAAGCCAAATTTCTCCCACTGGGAGCCACTTTGTAAAGGAGGCTGCATCTTCATCCCTGGGAAAAAAATGTTCTTATCTTCTTTCCATAATTATTTGGCTTGGCTTTAGGCAGTTCTCTTGAATGAGTTCATACTCAGATGTGAGAGTTCAAGGAATGTTGACAAGTGTTACACGCTTGTCAGAAACTACACTGAAAGGGAGATTTGACTCAAGGTTAGAATCAGGAGTGAGGGAGGAAGTGTTATGCTTCAGAGGGATAAGCATTCATGGAGTGGGGCCAACGTGTTTTGATAAGAGACAACAGTTCTAGGAGTGGACCCTTGCCTGTGCTGTCAGTGGTCCCAAGAATTCATCCACTTCTTTGTGCATTTCTACATTTCCATGGTGATTGAGTGGAGAAATTAACATTGTGGGATGAGCTGGATTAATTAGGATGCACCTGCCAGGAAGGGCAGGGATTCTATCTGTCTTGCTCTTTATGTCATACCAGTGGCTAGAAGAATCTCCATCATGAAGTAGGGCTTGAATAAATATTTGTGTTTTTCCCCTATTTTATTTTATTTCATTTTATTTTATTTCTTTTCAGTGTTCCAGAATTCATCGTTTATGCACCACACCCAGTGCTCCATGCAAATATTTGTTTAAAAAATGAATGGACACACAAATAAATTGCAGGGGATATAAGTAGGTCAGGAGATCTGGGGAAGATTTGTGCTCTGCCACCAATTTGTTGAGCGAGTCACTTCACCTTCCTGAATACCATGATCTGAGAAATGGGTGGTTGTATTAGGTGACCTCAGAGATTTCTTCCAGCTGTGAAGTCTCATGGCTTCTGGCAAGGTCACAGGCAGTATTGTATAATTGCTACTATTAAAGTTTTCTGGTAGCTAGGTCTACGAGTGCTTACGTGTAGGGCATGCTGGCCTCATTAGTCAGGGTCTGTTGCACCAAAGGCAGTCAGAGAACTTGGGGCCACAGTTACCCAAAGGAACACACGCTACAGGTAGGGCTGGAATACAGAGCACTTAAAGGCCAGCTGCTAGAGCACAAGATCTTTTCATTATTTATATTAGATATCTCTTTCTCAAAAAAGAGGAAATATTGAACATCTAGCACAAAGAGACAATTTAACCAGACTATGTGGAATCAGGAGGGAATATTCACATACCAATTTGAGAAAATGTCCTACTCAAATGCAGTTTAAACATGAGAGTTATTTCTTCGCAGGTAGTTTGGAAATAAGTAAGAAAAACACATTTTCAGGGCATCTTTTAGGGTATATCTTATGGTGGAAATAGAGCAGTCCTAAAAGGTGTTATCTGGCTAACCCATGAGCTATTTGTTAACATTTTTAGAGAGTCCTACCAGAACAAGATGTCGGGATGAATAATTAATATTGGAAAGTCATCTCCCAGCCTGGAAGCTGGAGAGACTACTTCCACAGGAAGCCTAATTACTGCCCACATAAACTAGTCAGTAAAAGTGACCACAGTTTTACACCACTGAAACTTGGTAGGATGCAAGTAGATTGAAAAAAAAAAAAGAAGAAGAAGAAGAAAAGTAGCTGCCCATAATCCCGCAGCAAATCCGGATGTGAAACCAACATGCTTCAAGTTGCCTACCCATACCGATTTTGCCAGAGTTATGTAGATAATGCTAATGGTAATTTATGGTGGAGGCAGATTTCTTTGGCAAAGCTAAGGGTTTTCTGTGGAAAGTTAGAAAAAGCGGAGGCTCCTGAAAGTTATCACGAAGTTTAACTTAAAAGTTTGGTTGATTACAGGCACAGAAGATGTGGTTATTCACATTGGCTGCTAAGAGAGCCTGAATAGACATTATGGCCAGGACTGGCTTCTCCGTTGTAGTGTGGTGCCAGCCATGTGGCCCTCTGGGAGGAGCGGAGAACCCAGTCATGCGCAATGAGGAGTTGGTGAGCAGCAATGTCACTGGGGTAACAGAAAAATGGCTACAGAGTTTTGATGGTGTTGGGGATGGGGGAGCAATAGAGTCCAAGAGTTAAGTTAGCAGGGGTTGGGAAATCTAGTACAAGGGTGACTGTTGAGAATAAAGGGACATCTAACCACAGTGCATGGCTCTAGGGTGACCTATTAACTAAGGACATGATGGAGTTTCTGTCAAAAACAAATCACAGAGATTGAGAAACTTTCAGATTCCAGATACTGAAAAAGGGAGAAGAAAGAAGATCCTAGAATGAAATACAGGCAAAGGCCCCTTTACCAAGCTGTATCACCATCAGGCTGGCCAGGGGCCTTAAGAGACCAGGTTGTGTGGAATTGGGTCCTGTAAGCACAGCAGCTGGACCAGAAATAGTCACAGAGGTGTGGAGGTTATTTTATTCAAAATTTGTATGGTCATAAGAAAATCTGCTGTGTTTCTACTGTAAGTACCATGGTAGACTATGAGAATATAAGATTAAATTGGAGGACACCTGGGTGGCTCAGTGGGTTAAAGCCTCTGCCTTCAGCTCAGGTCATGATCTCAGGGTCCTGGGATCGAGCCCCGCATCGGGCTCTCTGCTCCGTGGGGAGCCTGCTTCCTCCTCTCTCTCTTTCTCTGCCTGCCTCTCTGCCTACTTGTGATCTCTGTCTGTCAAATAAATAAATAAAATCTTTAAAAAAAAAAAGATTAAATTGGAAATCCCCATTCTTTGGAAACATATTTAACCTAGAGTGAGAGACAGAGGCATAAATGTCAGACAGGCTTGCTATGTAACTCTGAGAAGGTTCTACTTGGCTTAACTTGAAATAATCCACAAAGCCTTCCTAGAGGAAATGGCACTAAATCTGGGAAGAGGATGAATAGTAGTGAATAAATAGGAAAAGTACTGTAGTTAAAAACAACATGATAAAAAGAGGCAAAGCTTTGTAGATTAGTGTGCATGTGTGAGTGTGTTGAGGGACGAGGAGACTAAAGTTTGCTTGGTGCTGGGAATTTAAATTCAAGACACAAACTAGCAGAGACATGAGTGAAATATAGGTAGAGGAATACCTAGAAAGCCATCGGTATATCATGTTAAGAAGTGTGGATTTATCTTATAGTGGCTGATAGGGAAGGCTTATGATCAAGGTCATCCTTCAGATGTGGCCTCCAAGGAACATGGAAGACAATTATAAGATTGAGAAGATTGGAGGCAAAGAGGTCATTTAGGTGGTGGTCATCCAACTCAAACTTGGGCTAAAAGAATAGAGGAGGAGATGAAAATTAGTCAAATATTTAGGAGTGGAATAACCAAGACTATGATTCACTGAATGTGGGTGTTGAGGGACAAGGCTGACTCGACAGTGTCTCTCTGATTTCCGGCTCAGGGATTGTTGGTTCAACTGACAAAAATAGAAATATAGGAGAAAGAGGGTAGAAAAGAGAATAGCTGAGATTCTCATAAAATAGCCCAAATATGCCTCAGACAATTGGGTATAAAACTGAACAGAAAGTTCAAATATGGAAAAAGAGATTTATGTGTTAACAGGGAGTAAGTGGTAGTTATTTGGGCATAAAGTATTTGTGCTTTTTTTTTTCAAACTTAAGGACTTTATTTATGTGGATCCCTAATTATCCCATGTTCCACTGGGATCAAGCCTCAAGTCAGGCTCCCTGCTCAGTGGGGAGCCTGCTTATCCCTCACTCTCTGCCACTCTCCCTACTTGTCCTTGCTCTTTCTCTTTCTCTGTCAAATAAATAAATAAAATCTTAAACAAACAAACAAACAAACAAAAACCAGAAAGAGATCCTCTGAGCCTGAGAGAAGGACAGAAATGTACATTGGTAACAAAAGCTGGGGGTGGAGTAGCTGTACAGAAGGCCAGATCCCTAAGACTCAGGACATAGTGCCTACCTGAGCCCAACTCTTATCTAAAATAGTAAGAGTTCTGGGGCACCTGGTGGCTCAGTGGGTTGAAGCCTCTGCCTTCGGCTCAGGTCAGGGTCCCACGGTCCTGGGATTGAGCCCCCATCGGGCTCCCTGCTCAGTGGGGAGCCTTCTTCCTCCTCTCTCTCTCTCTCTCTCTCTCTCTCTGCCTGCCTCTCTGCCTACTTGTAATCTCTGTCTGTCAAACAAATTAATAAAATCTTTAAAAAAATAAAACAAAATAATAAGAGGTCCTACTTCTACCCCAAGCAGGCTAATAAGCATTAAATAACAAATACAGTGGAATATTGCAGGATGAAAGACAAAAAAGAAGGAGAAGGACCCTTTCTGAGGCACAGTGCAAAGGGAGAGCTGGGCATGGGACAGAAGTTAAAGAGAGAAAAAACCCTCTGGCAAACTGCCCTAGACACTAGGTGCTACTAGAAGCTGACTTACGGTGCATTGAAGGTAAACACAGCAACGACAAACCCCAAACCCAGCTCAGCTCTTGCCCTGGACTGATACAAACCCCACTCTAAAGACTCAGCAGAAGGAAACATGAGCCCTTTTCCAAGCATAAATATCCACTTACCTCAGTCTTTGCTGTCCTACACAAAATGTGTGGCTTTCAAGAAAAAAAAAAATTACAAGGCATACTAAGAAAACAAAACAAACAAACAAAATCCACATAGCACACTGCCAAGACACAACACAGTGAGCAGAACCAGACTCCGCTATGACACAGATGTTGGAATGAATCAATGCAATTTAATATAACTATGAAAAGTGATGAAAAGAAAGACAAATGCAGGATTGGATAGATGATTTCAGTAGAGAGATGGAAACTGCAATCAAATGGAAATACTAGAAAGATAAATCATAGTAACAGAGATTTTTTTTTTGAAAAGGGCTCTGACAATATATTATTTTCTTAGAGGTATCATAGCAAAATATCACAAATTGGATGACTTAAAACATCAGAAATGTATTCTCTTTCCCAGCTTTGGAGGCTAGATGTCAAAGTTAAGGTGTCATAAGGGTTGGTTCCTTCTTGGGGACTCACAGGGAGCCTGTGTTCCATGCCTGTCTCCGCATTTCCGGTGTTTGCTAGCAATCTTCAGTGTTTTTTGGGTTGTGGAAGCATAATTCCAATCTCTTCTGTGTCTTCAGATGGCATTCTCTTTGGATGCCTGTCCTTTTGCCTCTTCTTATAAGCAATCATATGGGACTAAGAGTCCAACTTACACCAGTATGACCTCATCTTAACTAATTACATCTGTGACAACAGTGCTTCCAAATAAGGTCATATCCTGAGGTTTTGAATAGGCTATGAATTTGGGGGAAAGCTGGCACTATTCAACCTAGTACAGACAGACCTGCCAGTAGACTCTGCAAAGTCAAGGAAAGAATTAATGAATGTGAGAACTGGTCAATCAAAGTTTCCAAAGTTGAAACACAAAAAGAAAAGATAGATTAGATAAGATTAGATAAATAGATTAAAAAAAAAGAAAGCAGAATTGAGCATGGAAGAACCATGCAACAATTTCAAATTATGAAATACACACATAACTGAAATCCTAGAAGGAGAAGGCAGAGATGTGGAGATAAGAAATAGGTGAGAAATAGGTGTGCTGGGGTGGCACAGTAAGTTAAGCTTCCTACTCTTGGCTTCAGTTCAGGTCATGATCTCAGAGTCGTGAGATTGAACCCCTCATCGGGCTCCATGCTCAGCATTGAGTCTGCTTGAGATTAACTCTCCCTTTCCCTCTGCCCCCTCCCACTCATGCTCTCTCTCTTTCTCTCTAAAATAAATAAATAAATCTTTTTTTTTTTTTTAGAGTTAAAAAGGAAAAAAGAAATAAATGAAGAATTAATGGCTGAGAATTTTCCAGAATAAATGACAGGCAGCAAAACATGGTTCCATGAAAATCAAAGAACAAGCACATTGAATTAAACACACGTGCACACACACACACACACACACACACACACCTGCACACATACACTAAACTCTTTAGCCATGTCATATTTGAACTAAAGGAAAATCTTAAAGACATTCAGAGAAAAATGAGACATTACAAAGAAACATAAGAAGGCAGAAACCAGAAACCATCAGAAACCATGAAAGGTAGAAGATAAGTGACATCTTCATGATCCTGACAGGCAAAAACAAACCTGTCGACCCAGAATTCTTTACCCAGATAAAATATCTTTCCCAAGTTATAGTCAACACTATGTTTCATGGTAAAAGCGGAACTATATATCATAAATAATGGTTCCTTTTTTTTCTCCTTTTTAAAAAAGTTTTGGATTTTTTTTTTTTAAAAGTAAGCTCTATTCCCAACCTGGGGCATAAACTCATTACCCTGAGATCAAGAATCATACATTCTACCAACTGAGCCAGGCCAGGTGCCCCTCACAAATAATGGATTTTCCTGTACAGAATCAAGACATATATTTTTTAAAAGTTAAGGCTGCTTAAAAAAATGCAAGCCATTTTCTTTAACAAAGTTTGCAACATGAAGATCACTGAAATTTCAAATGCCCTCAATTTCTTCCTTATCCAAAGGACTTTCAAGTAGGCACTAGGAATGCAGATATCTTCCAAGGTGTCTCAAAGCAAGTCCTTTGTCATCGTGTTCAGGGTCAGCATCATGGGTTACACTTGCTGTCCTTGGACAATCCTGTGCTTGATTTTACACTCTGTTGTTGATGTCTTGAATGCTTAGTAATTCTTTTAATAGGGGGCTCTCCTTTTAATGTATACTAGCCCCTGAAAATTAGTTATCCCATCCTGGTCTTGACCTTCACCAAGTGGTCCCCAATATTCACGTGCATGCAACTCCTATTCACGTACGTAGAATCCTCATATATCAATTTTGATTTGCCACAATGAAATCTGGGAAAAGGATTCCTTATTTGTGTACTACTCTGTTCCTAGGATCATGACCTCACCTTGTCTTTTCACTCTCTTAGAACATCCTCAATGACTTGACTCTTTCCTCAGCTCATTTAATTCATTACATCTGCCTTCTCTTTTGAAACCTGGTACAGTTCCCCGGGGAAGTGGAGAGATCATTTGAGGGATATCATTCTGTCTCAATTCAAAATTACTCCTCCCTTCTGACTTTATTAAAAAACCTATAGCAAATGGTCTTAGTCCTCACTTCACATTAGAATTACCCGGGAGCTTTAAAAGAGTAATGCCAGGAACAGAACAACGGAGTTAGGATTTCTGGAAATGGACTAGTTCTTTAACAAACCCAAGTTATTCATACAGCTAGGATTAATAACCATTGTCCCACGTCTAGCTTTTACATGCCAACATGCTGTTCTTCTGGTACACTGCTGCCTCATTGTTTGAGGCATTGTTTGACTGTGTGCACACATATGCATGCGTGCGAGAGAGATTTTGTTAAGATTTTCAGCCTTTGAGGTATATCCAGTCATTTTGCAAATGCATAAAATTGAGACTAACTCCTGTGTCCCACAGGCACACTCACCATGAGGGGATTTGCGCAATGTGTGAGGTTTCCTTTAGGATCACACTCTGTGACCCTCTTACAGTCATTAGGACATTCCAGCAAAATTATATACTAGAAGCAATGCTAGTCAACCAGCTGCCTTCTAGTCTTCATTTCAAAAGTAATTTAGTCAACTTGTGGAAGTTACTTTATATTTACTTTTACCCTCTTCAGCAAAATGGCAATAAAAGTATAATTATTGGGTCACCTGGGTTGGTCACTTGGTTAAGCGTCTGATGCTTGATTTCAGATCAGGTCATGATCTCAGGGTTGTGAGACTGAACCTTGAGTCGGACTCTGAACTGTGCATGGAGCCTGCTTAAGATTCTCTCTCTCCCTCTCCTTCTACCCCTCCTCTGCTTGTGAATACTACTCTCTCTTTCTCTCTCTGTCAACAAAAAATTAATTTTTAAAAAAGGAAAATTATTGACTTCCAGAATCCTCATGAAAAAGACTAAAGTTGACTGAAGGGACTAGAAGCATTCTGGAGAGGACACACAATCATATCTATCTATCTGTCTATATCTATATATATCTTGTATGTGGCTATATGTATATACATATATGGTTAGATTCTATGTATCTATATATATTTATCTATATCTACATCTATATATACTTGTATATTTAGATCTCTATAAAACCATTTTAGGGTTCATTATAATGTCAATATAAACACTTAAAAGCCAAAGTAGCAGAAATAATATAATAAAAAATTACACAAGAAGAATCCTGGTAGAATGAACAGAGTTCAAATAATATACTTGTTAATATACTGGCAAATTTACACTGGGAAAGAAAGACTAATGTAAAGCAACAGAATACATTGGTAATCCATATGATAGCAAATGGATATTAGAAACATATTTCTTGAGCTTAGCAATTACATCAGAAATATACTTATTGAGAATCAGCTACATTCCTGGCCATAAGAAGGCAAAGAAAGGAAAGTTCTGCAGGTCCTCCCTCTGTTAGATCTCCTTTTGCAAAGTTAAGGTTATACTCTACCTACAGGAATAGGAATGACAGTAATCGTGTGTCTTCATTCTAAGGACATGGAAATCAGAAGTTAACTTGGTTTGGTTTAGTTTAGGGAGAATCATTGTTTTTCAGTTCACCTGCCTTTACTTTTCTTGTGAAAAATATAGAAAAATGAAATGGTCTTTGAAATTGTATCACCTGGATTTATAACCCAAATCCACAGTTTACTAATTCAGAGCAACTACTTAAATTTTCTGGTCTTCAGTTTCTCCTCGAGGATAATAGCTTGCAGGACTATAAAAAGTGTTGGATTATATTAAATACAGTGCATATGAAACCTAACATAATACTGGGTTGCAGCCACTTCTTAATATACATTAATCCCATTCCGCATGCCTTAGTCCTTAAGCAGTGTCCTTAGTTTATTATTAGAAAGTGCTCATGTGTGGACAAAGAGAATCTGAATTTCAAGTTGTAAGCATTTATCCATTTATCCTGGAAACTTGAAGAGAGGTTGAATATCAAAAGTCAAGCCCATCCCCTGGGAGTGGAAAATTATGGTGGAAATGAGAGAGCTCTAATGAGAAATGTGTGGCAGCATAATGGAAATGGGAATGCGTTTAAATCAGTATCTCTTAAAATAAGTATTTATTATAAGGATAATATTATATTATAAGGATAAATTATAATTTATTATAAGGATAAAATTAATCTATATTTATAGATCTTTATAGTTTTCAAGTGTATTCATATCCCTTATCTCATTGAATCCTCCTAATACTCTTAAGATAAGAATCAGTATTCTCACTTTGCAGATGGAAAATTTGTTTGTTAAGGATGTTAATTCAGGTGTCCAAATCACATATTCCATACATTTGTCTCTTCAATAAATTGGAAAATTGGACAGCTATATACAGAAGAATGAAATCTGACCATTCTCTTATACCATACACAAAGATAAACTCGAAATAGATGAAAGACCTAAATGTGAGACAGGAATCCACCAAAATCCTAGAGGAGAACATAGGCAGTAACCTTTTTGACATCGGCCATAGCAGCTTCTTTCAAAACATGTCTCTAAAGGCAAGGGAAACAAAAGTGAAAATGAACTTCTGGGACTTCATCAAGATCAAAAGCTTCTGCACAGCAAAGGAAACAGTCAATAAAACAAAGAGACAACCCACAACCCACGAAATAGGGGGAGAGATTTGCAAATGACACTACAGAAAAAGGGCTGGTATCAAATATCTAGAAATAACTTCTCAAACTCAACACCCCCCCAAAAAATAGTCAAGTCAAAAATGGGCAGAAGACATGAATAGACACTTCTCCAAAGAAGACATAAAAATGGCTAATAGACACATGAAGAAAATGTTCAACATCATTAGCCATCAGGGAAATTCAAATCAAAACCACATTGAGATACCATTTTATACCAGTTAGAATGGAAAAAAAAATTGACAAGACAAGAAAATAAACGTTGGAAAGGTTGTGGAGAAAGGGGAACCCTCTTACACTGTTGGTGGGAATGTAATCTGGTACAGCCACTTTGGAAAACAGTGTGGCATTTCCTCAAAATTTAAAAATATAGCTACCCTATGACCCAGCAATTACACTACTGGGTATTTAACCCAAAGACACAGATGTAGTGAAAAGAAGGGCCACCTGTACCCCAATGTTCATAGCAACAATAACCACAGTTGCCAAACTGTGGAGAGAGCCGAGATGCCTTCCAATGGATGATCAGATAAAGATGTGGTCCACATATACAATGGAATATTACTCAGCCATCAGAAGGGATGAATACCCAATATTTTCATCAACATGGATGGAATAGGAGATTTGTCAAGGACAAACATAAAAGATATTAAAATGGACATTTGATTATTTGGTGTCCTTTCAGTGAATTGTTGGGTGGTTTTAGTATAGAAACCTCAGCTTTTTATTGACTGAGCCATTTTATAATTCTCTAAGTTGTAGGAGACTGAGGAGAACCCCAACAATTCTTATCTGCTGAGATGGAAATGAATTTTATCTGGTGGATTCACAATTGATTTCCGCCCTGTGGAAAAGATGATTCAGGTAATTACTTTTTTTAAAATATTTTATTTATTGTTTGTGAGATAAAGAAAGAGAGAGAGAAAGAGGCGAGAGTGAGCAGGGGGAGGAGTGGAGGGAGAGGGACAAGCAGACTCCACACTGAGCACTGATCCTCATACAGGGCTTGATACCACGACCCTGAGATCATGAACTGAGCTGAAATCAAGAGTTTGATGCTTAACCAACTGAGCCACCCAGGCACCCCTCAACCCTCAAGGATTACATTTTATTCATGGTGGATATTGACCCATTTTGCATCTTATTAGGAAATTTATTTCAGCATTCCTTATTGCCTTTGTATCTGTGTTCTGATTTTTCTTTTGAACTGGTTTTTAACATAAGTTTCCTCATTAATTAGTTAAATAAGACAAAAATTTACAAATGTTTATTATAGATTTATATGATGGTCATAATTTTGCCCATTGAAATCATCTTTTAATGGACTTGAGTTCAGGTCTTCTGCTTTCAATGTTCCAAGAACTATTAATTATGGGAATTCAAAGGAGTTAGACGTTTCTTCTTGTCAATCATCAAATCCACAAAAAAACAACCAAAACACATTGACAAGACATTTTGTGCCAAAGGAAAGTGCTGCTTTGATAGAAAAATGTATTTAAACACATACACAATTTGGAATGATCTTTATTTATAAATGACATGATTACATCAATAGACAATCTGTAAGAATCTGCAGATAAAGAATTTGAATTAAGCCATTTTAGCATGATCTGTGGATATAATAAATAGAAAATGGAATGGAAAAGACATTTATAATCTAATCAACCATATAGAATACTGAGGAATAAATCTAATGATAGATGCACAAAATATCTACACAGAAAACGATAAAGCATTAGTGAGAGAAATAAATAAGACTTAAATAAATACACATGTGTTTAGAAGACCCAGTAGTTTGTAGATTACAATTCATCTCAAACAGGTCAAGTAGAATCCCTGGAGGTGCTTTCTGGAAACCAGCAAGCCAATTCCAGAACGTAGTTGGAAATACAAAGGGCCAGTATTAGCCAAGAAGTTCTCAAAGAACAACCAAGTTTAGAGATGCAGAATCCCAGATATTAAGACTCATTATAATGCTGTAGTATTTACGAAATGTGGTATTGGCATAAGGTAGGCAAATAGAACAGAGTAATAAGCATTAAAAAAGAACACATGTGTATGGCTGTTTATTTATAACAAAGGTGAGATCAATGGAGAACAGAAAGTGTTGTCTTTTCAATAAATGGAGCTAAGTCAATTAGGTGTCTCCAAGATGCTAGACATCTTTCCTCTGTCTGTTGTCAACTCCTGAAAAGATCACTCTAAAACCGTTGATTAAGGAAACTAGGTTTATTAGCTTTATGTTTGACAAAAGTCAGAGCAAGGTATTTGGGACTTTGGGACTTGGACCCAAGTGGTTAATGTTAGATTTTTCAAATATGGGAACTGATTGAGATTAGAACAATCCATGCCATGATAATTTAGGATTGGTGGACAGAGAAAGTCTTAAGATGAGTCTAGAAAAGTAAACAGATGTTTAATGTATGAACTTGCTCAGGTAAGAAATATATTATCCTGACAGGAGAGATACTTTCATAGATAAATAAAATATTTGTTCGGAGGATTTGGTTTGCAGGAATTTCTTGGAACAAATAGTTAAGTCAGGTCCCAGGTGGTCTCAGTTCTCTCCTGCTCCCTAATTATGTGGATGCAGTCATTGTTATACTCCCTTCCTCACACCACACACAAAAATCAATTCTAGACCACAAATTTAATAAAGCTTCTAGAAGACATAGGAGAATATTTTCATGACCTTTAAGTAGGCAAATATTGCTTAAATCAGATACAAAAAGCTAATTAGCCATAAAAATGTAAAAAGGTGGGTAACTGACCTACTTTTTAAAAAAGATTTTATTTATTTGACAGACAGAGATCACAGGCAGAGAGGCAGGCAGAAAGAGAGAGAGAGGAGTAAGCAGGCTCCCTGCTGAGCAGAAAGCCCTATGCAAGGCTCAATCCCAAGACCCTGGGATCATGGCCTGAGCCGAAGGCAGAGGCTTTAACCCACTGAGCCACTCAGGTGCCCCCAACCTACTTTAAATTAAGAATTATTACTCATTCAGAATAAACCATTGAGAGAGTGAAAAGGCAGAAAAGCAATAGAAAAAATAGGCAAAAGGTCCGAATGGTTATTGAAGCTATGCTAATCATAGCTTGTATCTCAGCAATTCCAGTTCTCTATGTAGATACCCTGAAGATGTATATTCACATATTAACCAAAAACATGTACAATAATTTCTGTTAATAAGTGACTATAAAAAAATGGTGGTATATCCATACCATGGAGAGAAAATGAGTATAAACAATCCATCATTTCATTGCAGTAATAGGGACAACTGCTGCAATCACATAAACAAAAAGAAACCAAACACAAAGGAGAATAGACTGCATCACCCTAATTATATAAAGTTAAAATAAGGCCAAATTTAGTCTATGTTGTTATAAGTTATAGCAATGTTTATCTTCGGTAGTAACTTGAAGGAGGGCATTCAGAGCTTCTGCAATACTAGAAATCCTCTATTTTGTAATCTGAGTGCAGATTATATTTACAGACTACGCTTACAGATTAGGTAGGTCCATTTTGTGAAAATTCAATAGAATTTGTACTTTCAACTGAATTTACAAGAAGGCTGTAAGGAAGAGTGTGGGAAGGAGAGGAAAGGAGGAAGGAAAGACAGAAGGAAGCGTTATTTTCTAGGGATCTACAATTGAAGAGTTGTGACATGAAAAGCAACATGGAAAAAGAATAATGTAAACTAATTACCTCTCACAATAACCAAAAACAAGTTAAAGAACGAGAATGTGAATCTGAAGTGAGTAGAGTCTGTTCACCTCTCCTTCAGTTCTTAGAACTCTCCACCGGAATATTTTTCTTGCTGTCAAGCTTAGTCCTTCATACCTCATTAAAGAAGCATTTACGGCTGGATGGGTGCTATTTCTCTTTGCTTGGAGCCAAATTTAGATCTTAACTGACAGCCCAGTCCCCACTCTCTTTGTTTCCCATGTGAAATTAGAAGGAAAGAGCATCTGCTCTGAAGTTGAAGCTCAGGAATGGGATGTTTGGAGTTCCTGAAGTCATTCTTCACTCTGTGAAACCTAAATTCATTCCACACCCTCCCGACTACACATGTGCTGTGGAACATTTGCAGCAAGGTGGCTCTAACATGGGTTTCAGCTGACATCCTTTCTGCTAGTTCCAGAAATACAAATTAGCCTGTGTTGGCAGAAGATTAGGGACTGCTCTTTTAAGCAGTCTTTCATTCTGTAGTTTTATTTTCCATTCATCTTGCCAAGAGAGTATCTTTTTCCAGAAGTTTCTCTTCTGCTCTCCCTGCCCTCCTTTCTTTCACTTTAGCTTTTTTTTTTTCCCCTCTGAGATCCAACACTATCTTCACTAGTGCTGCTTGCTGTTTCTTATCCTCATATACTCTTACCCTGCTTATTTCTTTCATCTCTACTTGTTATCTCTAATTAAAAGTTCTTGGCTAGTACAAAAGTGTTTATAAATTACATGCAACCCATTAAATGGATAGATGACCTGTTTTGTCCAATAAAAATTCACTCATCATCTAGATTTTCTTGAATCTTGTAAGCTTGAGTTGTAGACTATCAGACCAACCATTGTTCTTTACCAAATATTGATTGTTTATACACTAACCCTAATGAGAGATTTATTTTCCCTTAAGTCATAAAAGTATCAATAAAAAAATGCAACCATCTTCCAGTTTCTCTGGCTTTTAAATGTAGTCCCTCCAAGGCTACACTGTGTTGTATGCCTCTCTTTAGGAAGCCTAACTAAATGCAATAAGCCATTACCCAATATCCATGTGTCTAAAAGATGCTCTCTTTCCTTCAGTAGCAGAATGGGGTGTGAGGGGCAGTTACACTACTCACTCCCCATTCCCATTTCCTTCTTGTGATTCTGCCATAGTAACTCTTGATTTATCTTGTTTACAACTTTCTCGGACTTTGGAAGTCTCTTTATTATCAAAGGCCTTGCCACTTACGCACAGGAAGCATGACGGCACAACACTGGGGACTGTGGTTAACCTGCACTATTTGGATATCTCCAGGGAGGGAGGAAAGGACAGCGGTTGGTTTGAGCTCCGGGGAAATGCTGCCTGGTGACCTGAAACCCAGGCATTGGTTGAGACCTTTTGCGGCATTAGCTCACGCCTTTCTAGCTTCAACTTTAAAAAACACTTCTTTGGGTTGTTTTGTTTTGTTTTTTAATGCATTTGAAATACCCAACCCTTGCTACTAAGGCATGTTGCTGTTTGGTCCTTTCTTGATACAATGTCTTAAATGTAAGGCTATTCTTGAGCTCAAAATAAGCATCTTTATGAACTCATAGGCAAGTTCAGTAACATCTCTCCCCAGATCTTGTTTTTATTTCCACTCTGTTAGAAGACAGTAAGGTTTCTATGGAGAAAGACACCTCAAATGAATAACATTTGACAATTTTTCTCTTTCATATTTTACTTCTAGTACCACTTGAACCTAATGCAATTATAAAGTTAAGAGAAGGGTTAGGTTTTGGTGCTCCTAGCTAGAATTAGAGGTTCCGGATTTATAGTCTTTTATATTTTAAACACCAGTTCGTTACCTATTTTTGTTTTTAATCTGGGCAAGTCAATGGCCTAGAAATTCAGGGAACTGATGAGAATTGAAATTTCAATCTCTCTATCAGTCTCTAATTGTCTGTTAAGGGCCTCCTATTCATTTTGGGTGGAGAAACCTTCACTAAGATCATGACACTAAGTATAATATAATTTGTATTATCATGGAATATCATATATTCCATGTCATAAAAATGACTTGCAGGAACAATATGGTTGTAGTCCATTCTTCTGTGTAGATTCTATTCTTAGACTATAAAAGAAATAGATGTAAAAGAAGAAGGGGAGGAGGAAAAGGAGGGAGAGGAGGAGAAAAAGGATAAAGTCAAAGCCCTAATCATACTTACTCTGCTCTAGTGAAATACAACAATAATCACCCAGGATCTTACCCTTCCCAGAGTGGCTTTGAGAAAACATTGATAGAAATAATCATAAGGGGGCGCCTGGGTGGTTCAGTGGGTTAAGCCGCTGCCTTCGGCTCAGGTCATGATCTCAGGGTCCTGGGATCGAGTCCCACTTCGGGACCTCTGCTCAGCAGGGAGCCTGCTTCCCTCTCTCTCTGCCTGCCTCTCTGCCTACTTGTGATCTCTCTCTGTCAAATAAATAAATAAAATCTTAAAAAAATTTTTTTAAATTATAAAAAAAAGAAAAAAAAAGAAATAATCATAAGGCCTTTCTTTAAACAGAAGTAAAGGATTCAAACCTTCAGTAAAAAGAAATAGATTAAGAATAATTAGTCCATTTAAGTGCATGGGCTCAGAGTAGGCTCTGGTTAGAGAAGAGAGCAGAGGAAAATAACTACCTAGATTCAGAAGGGTCCACTCCATATCCAGTTGGGTGACCTGTCCCTTGCTAACTTCCATCTTCGAAAGGGACAAAAAATGTTCACTTAATGGGAGCCTAGAAATATATGCATTGTTACAATTTTGATTAAGCTTTTACTTCTAATACACTAAAGTTTTCATGAGAGTTATAGTTTTAACATTAGTGTTATAATAATATTTTATGTCTAGTACTTTGACACCACCTAAATGCAATCCTACATAGTACATCATTTGAGTCTCAAAAAATGTCAAGAGAGGTAGATAAAGCAGGCACAATTATCTATATTTTATATACAGAAATGTGAAACTTCAGATTTTCAGGTGTTGTGACTTTTTCCATCTCCAAGGATGCATATCTACACAATGAGGGGCTGTGTGTTAGAATTTTAGTATCTTTCCTATATACCTTGCTCCAGTATTATTAACTTTAGATGTTTTTAAATAAAGCTTTTTCAATGACTTTTTTCAGATATAACCCTCCCCCCCATTTAAAAAACAGAATTCTCTTTAACCGGTTGGTAATCAAGTTCATTTGTGGAACTAACCAGGAAAAAAACTGAAAGAAAAAAAATAACAAAATGTTACCCTCTTTAACTAAATTGATTTAAGACATAGCAAGGGAAATGGAAAAAATTGGACTATCCTGACAGATAACTTTGTTTGCCAAACTACAGGCAGATCAGGATTTAAGAAGCTTAGTCTTAAACTCCTGGAAAATAAGAGAATAATTCCAACTGGAAATTTTTTTTTAAATGACTTTCAAAAGTAGGACACTATGGAGCATTGAAATGGTACAGACGCAAGTTAATAAGGAGACTGCAGTTAATCTGACTCTAGGTACACTTACCAACATATCTACAACATTTTTACACATGCTGGTAAATACTGTTATTGCCAAGAGCACAAAAACATATATACCGTCAACAGTTTCAAATGGTCTCTTCCAGCTTATGGCTCTTAAAACCCACTGAAATCCATGGGGCTACAGTATAAACACAGATATATAAACATGCATGCATTAAATGTCTTCAACAGTGACCAGAATGTTAAATCGATTTTATGAGAAGTTGGTTTTCCAGCCACTGAGTGGCTGTAAATGTTAAGTGTTTTTACAGGTTGTTGCCTTCCCAGCTGCTGAGCTCCTTAAATGTTATCACACGCGCACACATGCGTGCGCGTGCGCACACACACATACGCACATGGCTTTTCCAGCTGTTAAGCCTCTCTGTACATTTTTTATGAAGTTTTTCCTCATTCTTTTACTTGCTAAATCTATTTATATTTTACTCACAAAAGCAAGTGCAAAATTGTCTTGGCATCCTCCAACTTTTATTTTTATTGTATTTTTTTAAACTACAAATAAAAATTCCATCCCCGTTTCAGCGCTTTCCAGAAAGTAGGGGCTCTAGTTATAATGAATCCAAGATGAACATTACGAGTTCATCTCAGAATTTAGATACCACAAAAAGCCCTCTCCTTGTGGTACGCTCAGTGGAAACACTGTTCTTGCGGTGTTTCCATTGGAAATATTGTACTTGTGGTATTTTTCAATGGAAAAACTATTACTGTGGTATTACTGAGGGCTGCAGGAAATGCTGGCTGGAGTCTTGTAATGAGTGGCCAAGGGAAAGACAGAGATGCTGACCAAGGGAGTTAAATTAAGGTAGCAACAGATAGAAGCAAGGTGTTAAAAAGGGATGACAAGGGTAATATGTTATTTCAGAGCCCAAAATTAAGTCCCTGTGGTATTATATATGAGAAAAAGGAGAAATATTTTAAAATTAGGGTTAGTTTTATAAGGAAAAAAACTAAGATCAAATGGGGGTTAGATAAGACTCATGCATGATAGTGGAACAAAAATTAGAAAAAGTGAAATCATGAGCCATTGCAAGGAGGTGGGTGTGCTTTATAATTCTATCCTTTTATCTGTGCACAAGCTCTAGAAACAAATGCTCAGGGGAAAAGGCAATGAGCGAGAGGTAGACATTCAAAGAATAAGACAGAAGGGAGGTTTTTCTGAAGGATTTTCCCAATCAGGTTTGGAGCTGAACGGCTGGGATGAAGTAAAGCAGCTTAAAGTCATTATCTAGCTCCCAAGGATCTTCTGGCATGGGCTTAGAGCTTTGCTTTATTACCTAGCACCCCCGGCAGGATTCTCTGCTTCTATTGGGAAGAAGTCTCACCATTTCCCACTCATGCCTGGCTTCTTGTCACGTTTGGTTTCCTGCCTGGTCATCCTCCTTCCTGAGATGCCCTTCAATGATCTAAATTCCTCCCAGGCTTCAAGCCAAGGTCAACCAACGTCCAACTCATCAAATGAGTGAGTCCCTTCTGCCTCCACTAGCCTTCAGAGCTAAACCCACTTTTTAAAATGTTAACTTGGAGGTATCTCTCTACATTTCAGCCTTTACTGGTGTTTCAATGGTCTGTGCCCTTATCAGCAATATCAAGGGTAAGCATCATGCCTTTTATTTCTTTGTGTCCCACGTTACCTACCAAGGTTTTCAGCACCGAGTCAGTGTTTATTAATTAGTAGCTGCAAACAGGAATGTGATCTCAGTTTCTCTGAATCCTCCTTGAATGATAATCTTAGCTGTGCTGGCACTAGCTGCTACAACAGAGATACTCCCAAATGGCATTCCCTGATGCAGGACCAGCTTATTTCTTATTCTTTTTTTTTAATTTTTTTCAAGATTTTATTTATTTATTAGACAGAGATCACAAGTAGGCAGAGAGGCAGGCAGAGAGAGAGAGGAGGAAGCAGGCTCCCTGCTGAGCAGAGAGCCCGATTCGGAGCTCGATCCTGGGACCCTGGGATCATGACCTGAGCCGAAGGCAGAGGCTTTAACCCACTGAGCCACCCAGGTGCCCCTTATTTCTTATTCTTTTCACACCTCTGTGTTGGTGTCTCTTCTCTACATTGTGAATCGGGAACCCAAGCTCCTTGTACCTTGTGGACCATTGGTCTTCAATACATGGCTTTCAAAGTTGCCAACGGACTGGTCTCTTTTCCAGGCAGCTGGAAGGGGGAAAAGGGTGAAGGACTATGTGTGCAAGCTGTCTATAGAATTGAACTGAAAGGAGCATCCAAGACTCCTACCCATATTTTATCTGTTGGAACTTCATCATATGGTATCATTGGCTGACTTATATCCCCCCAATTTCAAATTCATATGCTGAAGTCTTAACCCCCAGTATCTCAGTGTATTTGGAGATAGTTTCTTTAAAGAGGCACCTCAGTCAAAATGAGGTCATTAGGGTAGGCTCTAATCCCGTAAGACTGGTATCCTTATAAGAAGAGGAAATTTGCACACGGACAAGTATAGAGTGAAGACCACGTGAAGACACAGGGAGAAAATAGCCATCTGTAAGCCCAAAATGGGCCTCAGAAGAAACCAACCCTGCTGATCTCTTGATCTCGGATTTCTAGCTTCTAGAACTGTGAGAAAAGAAAATTCTGTTGTTTAAGCCACCTAGTTTGCAGTCCTTAGTTTGACAGCTCCAGTAAATCAATACACATGGCCACACCTGTTTGCTAGGGATGTTGGGAAATGTAGTCTTGTGTGCCAAGGAAGAAAAAGAAATAGGTTTTGATGAACACAGAACAGTTTCTGCCACAGTACTAGAACCCGATGGGATACTAGGGACCATCTACTCCAATTCTCTTTTCTTTTTTAAAGATCAAGATAAAGCCCACCAAGTAAACTGACTTGTTCAAGAATCCTCTGGATGTTTAGTGACTCCCTTCACTGATTAGTTCATTGTCATCTATTTAATTGGATTTCAAAAATTTACTAATCACTAGTTGCCACGGATGTTCCACAACATCTACTAACAATCAATGCTACCCTAGACCAGCTATGTAATTTGCTGGGGCAGTACGAAATAAAAATGTTAAAAATTTTTCTTGAGGATTTATTTATTTGAGAGAGAGAGAGTAAGAAAGGGTGTGCTAGAGCAGGGGCAGAGGCAGAGGGAGAGAGAGAGAATCTGAAGCAGACTCCCCACTGAGCAGGAAGCCTGACCTGGGCTCGATCCCAGGACCCTGAGATCAAGACCTGATCCAAAATCAAGAGTCGGGCATTTAACCAACTGAACCACCCAGACACCCCTAAAAAATTTTAAAAAGGGGTACCTGGGTGGCTCAGTTGGTTAAGCATCCAACTCTTGACTTTGTTCAGGTCATGATCTCAAGATCATGAGCTCCAGCTCTGCGGCAGGCTCCATGCTGGGTGTGGAGTCTGCTTGGGATTCTCTCTCTCTTTCTCCTTCTGCCCCTACTACTGTGCCCCTGACCCCTGCTTGTGCACTTAAAAAATTTTTTTTCTTTAATTTTTAAAAATTACTAAGAATTTAAGGCAGGTGGCTGGACGAAAGCAAGCAAGATCCTTCTGACTGCAACCCAAGTGACTCAACAGGTCGAGCGTCCATGAAGCTAGCCTTGGTGCCATCACAGCATGAAGGATACACCTATTGTCCAAATACTAAGGGTATTAATGGCTTGAAGTGGATGTTAAAAAACCAAAGAGAAATCTTAAGAGCTAGACCCTCTCTCAACCACACACCCCAAGTTGAGTACAGTGATGTACCCCCTAAAACATTGACTTGTGAAAGCAGATCTAGTTTCTGTTAGAAACTTAGTGGGGGGAGGGGCATGTTGTTTTTATTATTTTAGCCTGTGGAGATTCAGATGAAATTTATGAGGGTTGGGGCACAGGTAAGATGCATTTTCAAACACCCCCAGTGAGATTCTGTTCCCCACCTAGGTTTGGGCACCACAGGTTACATTTTGAAATCTTGTGGGTCTCTTTGAAAACTTGAACCTACTTAATATCCTCCATTTGTCATCCTCCACTTCCCTTGTTCAAGGGAGGATTTTATTTGTAGAAGATATTTCTTTAGATGAGATTTGAGAATGTGAGTAAAGGCCAGGCCAGAAGAGAAAGGTCTGACCGTTTGACAAAATTAGTTACTTGGAATCTACCTCAGTTGTCCTTAACTTCCTCCAGAGGTGATCTTCTGTGACTCTATCCAGGAATAATGCTCTTGTTGTTCTATCTGCACTTTGTTCCATCAAAACTATTCCCAAGGAGGAATCTAATAAGTGTGTTTATATTAAAACATAAAAGATACATACAAATTAACATACCAACTCTACAAGATCTTTTCATTTCAAGAGATAAGAAGATTTAGGCCAAAGTAATGAATCTCTAATTGCAGAATCTCAGGCATTGATGAAATTTTGATAGGCCAGCGGTATATACCATAGAGTTTTTCATTTGTTCATTCATTGACTCATTTATATTTTCAAGGTATATTTAATAAAAGAAAAGTTATTTCATCATTAAGTAATCCTTACATTTAAGAAAATCATATTTTAAGGCCAATATATATTTTTTTACAGATTTTATTTATTCGTTTGATAGAGATCACAAGTAGGCAGAGAGGCAGGCAGAGAGAGAGGAAGGGAAGCAGGCTCCCTGCTGAGCAGAGAGCCCGATGTGGGGCTCGATCCCAGGACCCTGAGATCATGACCTGAGCCGAAGGCAGAGGCTTTAACCCACTGAGCTACCCAGGCACCCCCCTCAAATATACATTTTAAAAGATTATTAAAAGAAGATATGGAAAGTCTTATAAATATATGATAGAGAGCACTAGGAAGACCAGGGGAAGGAATAACTGATTTTGTCTAAATGCAACAACAACAAAAAAGGTACATCGGGTAGGCTTGGTTTGAACTGAATCCTAGGGCAGCATGGTGTAAGTTAAAGATTGTAGACTTTGGTACAGGGCAGGAATATCTGCTGTTTGCTTAGCAAATTTGGGGAAGTGACTAGTTTAGTGGTTAAGGGTATGGAGTCTAGGGTCAGGTTGCTGGGTTTTTAATCCCATTTTCATCACCAGCTGTATCACTTTGGACAACAGGTGTAAAGTCTATGTCCCTTATTTCTTCAATTATGAAATGAGGATTAAAAAGAAATAGACCCTGCTACATGGATTTTCTGAGTGGATTGATGAGCCATACAGGCAAAACTCTGACAACAGTTCAGGAAGCATTAATACTGAACCTCATTGTGCCTCTGCTTATTCTTGGTGAGATGGGGAGGACTGTACAAGCCTCTGGGACTGAGCTGAGGACCAATCTGAAGATTACATGTAAAACATCCAGTCAGGGCCCTTTAGCTAGTGATGTGGGCTCCAAAAACATTGTTCCTGCAATTGCTTCTCTCATTGAGTCAAAAGACGTCAATGGGGACCTACTCTGTGTCGATTGTCTTTACCTTTATGTCGGTTAATTTAACTTTACACAGGTTAGGATTTGAGTAGTTGATTTTTAAGTGAGCATAGGACATATATTTAGTGTTTTCAAATTTTATTAGTTATTTTGTTTTTCCTTTACATGACTAAGATCACATCAAACAATTCAAATTAGGGTGTGTGAATCAGCAAACTATGATTAAAATACATATAAATAGTTCCTCTCTAATTAGCGTCCTTTGCAGTTTTTAGCTAAATGATATGCTGACCCTTAAAAAATGTAATTGTTCCAAGTGAAATGTTGCAAAAAATCCTACAGTTCTCTTTACTCTGACTTCCTCAGAATTATTTTTAGCATTATTACTTTTGTCCCACTTCACCTAAAATATATTTTTAGATGGTTTAATGAGATACATAAAACAAAACAGAATTAAAAATAAAATTAAAAAAGGGGAGCCTGAGTGGCTCAGTCATTAAGCATCTGCCTTTGGCTCAGGTCATGATCCCAGGTCCTGGGATCGAGCCCTGCATCAGGCTCTCTCCCTTTCCCTCTGTTTCTCCCCCTGCTTGTTTTCTCTCTCTCACTGTGTCTCTCTCTCTGTCAAATAAATACATACATACATTAAGTCTTTTAAAAAATAAGATAGAATAAAAAAGAAAGAGTAGGTGAAGAGAAAATAAAAGTGGCAAAGTGAGAAAAAAGTCAGAGGTACTTTATAGTACCTTTCACTATAAAGTACCTATAGTACTTTATAGTAGCTTTATAGTACCTAGTACCTGTATAGTACCTTCATAGATCATCAAATTTATACTATAAATTTGTAAGTAAGTAACTCAAAGTATAATATGGCTAGAGGTGGGCCACAAAATTTGGTTCTGATCATCCCAGTAAATAGACTGAAAAGGGAAAAATGATCAGATATGACATTCATAGGGCTTATCAGATAAAATCTAGCATGTCAGGGCACCTGGATGGCTCAGTGGGTTAAAGTCTCTGCCTTTGGCTCAGGTCATGATCTCAGGGCCCTGGGATTGAGCCCTGCATTGGGCTCCCTGCTCAGCAGGCAGCTTGCTTCCTCCTCTCTCTCTGCCTGCCTCTCTGCCTACTTGTGATCTTTGTCTGTCAAATAAATAAATAAAATTTTAAAAAAAGCTAGCATGTCAAAAAAACCACTCTTTAAAAAAGATTTATTTATTTTTCATTTTAGGGAGAGACAGAGCAAGTGTGCACATGCAGTTGGGGGAGGGGTCAAGGGAGAGAATCCCTAAGCAGAATCCCTGCTGAGCTGGGAGCCCCACCTGGAGCTGGATTCCGGGACCCTGAGACCATGATCTGAGCTGAAGCCAAGAGTCAAACACTCAACTGACTGAGCCACCTAAGTGCCCCTCAAAAAACCACTTTTAATCAGTCTTTTAATTGTCTTACTCTTCTCCCAACTCCCTTTCTGCATGCAGTCCTTTTAACTTATGTTTATCTATCTTTATCCATTACCAAACCATGAGATCTGGGAAGACAGGGGCCTTAGGGTATCAATTTTTGTAGAACACTGTAGCTTACATATGGTAGAACATCCATAAGATGTTTGCACAGTGAGTTAACAAACTTCAAGCTGTATGTCAAAAGGAAGAAGTTCATTTGAATGAAATCCTCACTTTCAAAGCAAACTGGCTGGGACAGCAGGAAGACTGGTAAGTTATAAGTAGATCTTCCTGTGTGTCTAGAAATAAAGACTTTGGTGATTTATTATCATATATCCTTCACAGGAAGGGTTAAGAATAGCAGTGTTGAAGATAATATCTTGCCAAGAAAGGAGAATTTATTGAATACAAATTCCTCATTCCAAAGATCAATAACATCGAAATCTCAGTACACTCAATAATCTGACTTCATCGAGCAAATGGTCTTCATTTGTTTTAAAACCAATGATTTAAAAAAATTTTTTAAAAATAAAACCAACGATTATATTTAAGTTACAAATTCCCTATTAACTTAAGGGTCTTTAAGTATATTTCCAACAATTTATAGACCTCCCTAGTATTTATCATTGTATCCAAAGTTTAGAACTACCTAATATAATTACTGTATTTATAATACTGCAGGCAGTATAATTTTGGTCCTTAGTTCCAGAACTCTATGTAATGGTTATCAGAGTTGGAATTACCTTGAGCCCAAACTCCTTTTCATTCATATATGCATTCAGCAAGCACTTACTGTATGCTCACAGTGTGCCAGGCAGGCACTGTGGGTGACATAGAGACATGGTATCATCAATCAGGGAGCTTGCAGTCAAGGAGAAGAAACAACCATGGCACACTGGTGAATGCGTAGTTATAAGGGCTATGGAGTGGTATGGGGTACACCAAGAGCCAGATGGCGTAAGAGGAGAAGGTTTAACTTCTTGGATTGATCTAGAGAAATGCAATGAGTGAGGTGGCATTGGATCTGGTCTTAAAGATGGCAAAAGATTGGGGTTCTTATTAAAGGATACATGTGAACCAAATTGTGGAGGAAGAAAATGCAAAATTATTGGAAGGATGGAATTTAGGCTGAAGGATCTTAAACTCAAATGAAGGAATTTGGACTCCACTATGCAGACCATTGTTAGAGGGAAGGGGGAAAGGAAGAGAAGAGGGCATGAAAATCTTGATGGAGAACAATAGCAGAATCAATGTAACAATGTGAGAATTAAATAGTGGCGGTATCCAGGAAGCTCCATGCTTCATCAATATCTTTAAATACATTCAGCAGAACAATGCCAACCAGGGGTTGAAGCACATTGTCCATAATAGGCAAAACATAGAGACAGAAAGTAGATTGATGGTTGCCAGGAGTGGGAGGAGGGGGGTAAGGGGAGTGACTGGTACTGGGTATGGGGCTGCCTTCTGTGGTGATGAGAAAGTTCTGGATTTAGATAGTGCTGATGGTGGCACAACTTTCTGGATGCACTAAACACCCCTGAATTGTATGTTTGGAAATGATGTATTTTATGGTATATGGATTACATCTCAATTAAAAAAAATAACTTTAATGAAGCCATATATCTACCATTGTTTTGAAACAGTTCTATCTTAATCTTTTTCATATGTATTTAGATATTATTTGTTCATTAGTCCTCCCTGTTTTGGCACACATTTTGCTTCAGGATCTCAGACCCTGTTCTACATTGTATATCCTCTTCAGATTAACCATCCTTTGTTTTATCGTGGCTTGAAGAGTGGACTTGCTTCAGCATACCACTTGCAGACCTTGCTGACTCCACTGTGGAGTCTCCGTTCAGCAGGAGACTCTGCCCCCTGAAACTCTCCCTACCTGGCTCCAAAGATCTCGGGCTTAACCTAGGGAGCAGTAGGGATAGAAATGGAAGACAGGAGGAAAAGCAAAGAAGATCATGTGCAAAAATGGACAGGGAGTGATTCCAGACTCTTTTTCTGGCATGAAGTCAGAGCAGCAAAATTGCAGTCTCATTTTGAGTACCAACTGGCAGGACTTACCATCCAGTTCCTTGGAATTTCTCCTGGAAAATTATGTGTTACGATAACACGCTTTGTGTGGTACCTGGCATATAGTAAATGTTTGATAAATTATAATGATTTTTGCGAGGATTTTGTGTTTGTGTTTTGTTTTTACTTCTTCCCAGGAGACTCTTGATTCCAAGCCAGTTCATTAGTCATTATCGTTATCATCTCTGAGAGACAGGAATTAGTATCCTCATTTTACAACTGAAACTACTGAAAGGTGAGCAGTGTTAACTGACTTGCCCTAGGTCACAGTTAAGCATAAGTTACTGAGTCTTAGATTGTGGTTTTGTACAAGGAGCAAATCTTGTTAGCTGGAGATCATGGACAGTGATACAATCTAGAGAAGCAAAATGGAGATGAGAATTTCCAGGTAGACGTGGAGGCAATGAGAATGACAGCAAAAGCAAGGCCAAGTGAGGAAATCTCTGCAAAAACAAGATGGGTGGGAATAAGAGCAAAACCTAGCTTTAGGGATTTGAATTGGGAAGACTGAGCCCACAAACCAGCCCAGCAAGAAGGGCAGGGCACCATCTCCAGATGCCAGTGCCTTGGAGCTTTGATGAGGGGAGCTGAGAAACTCTGGGAACCTATGCAACAAGGAACAATGGGGTCAAGTAGGGCAAATCTCACAGCAAGAGTATTTATTAAAGTCTCTTTTTCTACCTGTTGCCATTGTTTGGTAGCTCATCATGAGGCGTGAAGAAGCAGAAAGGCTATTTGGAATCAAGCTCATTGGCAGGGTGAGGACTCTTTATATATGGAGGTGCTGTGACTTTCACAGAAGAATAGCCTGCAGATAATGGAGGTTTACCATAATCCCATTGCTCCCCAAACAACCAGCCACTATTTTGTCCTTAAAACTAGTCCTCCCTTGTGATAAATCCCAGTGTCACCTACTCCTTTGATAATTATCATTTATTATATAATATTATGGAGTATCTTTTTATATATCTATACTAGCTGCCCAATGATAGACATTAGATTGTAAACTCTTGCCATGGTAGATGTTTGCCATATGGTTTTCTGAGTTTCTTATGGATACTGCTTAACATACTGCACTCATTCATCAAACATATGACTGATTGAATGCTCACATCAGACACAGTAATAACTCCCCAACATGGATCGTGTCGGAGCCTATGTGTCCAAGGTGGGTTCTCTGGGAAGCAGATTTCAGTGGAGATTAGGGGTCAGGGTGTTTATTAAGGTATGCCCTTGGGATCGATGGAGGGAGGAGAAGAAGGTAGACTGGGGAGAGGGAAATGTTGAGCTACAGTGGACTCCCCAAAATAGCCTTTTGGATCTCATAGGGAGCTCTGGATCTAGAGTGACCCTTTGGAGTTCTCTTAAGCTGGGTTGTTGTGGACAGGCCCATACACTTCCTCATCAATCAGTTGTTGGATGTGGGCTACCTAGGAATGGATGTGATCTAGATGAGGAAGGTATTTGTACTGAGGCAATCCTTGAAGGGCTCATGGTTTATGGCCATCAGCTGACAGAAGCTTCAGCAGCCCAGGGCTCACTCACACTAAGTAACTCCAAGCAGATGGGGATTTGTGTTTTAAAGGTGGGAGTTACCCATTCCCCACCCCCAAAGCCCCATCTGGTGGCCTGGCTCCTACCTCTTAGTGGCCCCACCCCCATAATCCTTCATGATACGTTTTTTTACTTATGTGGATTTAATAAAAACTTCACTGGTTTAAAAAATAATAATAAAGGTGAGAGTTATCCTTATCCCCTACTTTGGATTACCTTTCTGAGTCCAGAGACAAGGATGTCGATGCCTACAGCTATAGGCATTATTTCTTGATGGAGTTCAATTAAATTGAATTTGTTACGGCAGTTTGAGAATGTGCTGGCAGCAACTACAAAAGAAGCAGTTTTTAAAAAGTAGAGCACTGCTTTTGCCATCGTATTAGGACACTTCCCAGCGTAAGTCCCCAAGATGCTATATAGTCTGAAGAAACACCCAGTAAAATGGCATCATACTCAATTGTGATGTTTGCTTTCTTTTTCGAAGAGAGCATTGATGACATTCGGGACCCAAAACACAGCCATGCAAAACCAGGGAGGGAGAAAGAAAGTCTGCTAGTATTCTTTGCTAGGTTCTCCGGAGGTTGTCACCTTCTTGTACAGGTGTAACTGGCTTAAGTGAAGCCCAAAATGATGAAACTGGGAGACGGACTTACCCAGTAAAAGCTAATGAAAGGAAACCCAGGTTTCCCAGGGCAGGTGCTTGGCACATCTCAGGGAATAGGTGCAGATGTTCAGCGAAGGGAGCGATCCTCCCTCCCTGCGCCCATGGAAATCAGCAGATAGCAAGCACACCTCCTGCTGGGCGAGCCCCCTCTACCAGGCACAGCGCCGCAGCTGTGAGACCCTCCCTCTGGCTGGCTGCTCTGAGCTTTGCCTGTCTTCAGGGACGGCGCCCCACCCAAGCAAGGCAAGTTCAACTGGGTTCCTTGGCAGCTGAAGTCTACACGGACCCCGCAGGGAGCAAAGTGAGTTTGACGTGCTTGGAAATATTTAGATCTGGGATGTAAACTGCGAGGAAAATATTTATTCTGTTTGTTTTAATACCACAGAGGTCTGGATCCAGGGAATCTTCAGAGACGTACAAAAGGCTCCTGCCAAGGCCCCAATTTAACAATTTGGTCAGTGACAAAGGGCGTCCTGTTTAACTAGTCTGAATTTAAATAGCATGTTTCCAATCAATGTATTAACGTGTCTGTCCCATCTGTTTACAAAGCTGTTTCCTTTAACCCGTGAATTTGTTTGTTTTTTTTTTTCAAAGATTTTATTTATTTATTTGACAGACAGAGATCACGAGTAGGCAGAGAGGCAGGCAGAGAGAGAGGGAAGCAGGCTCCCTGCCGAGCAGAGAGCCCGATGTGGGGCTCAATCCCAGGACCCTGGGATCATGACCTGAGCCCAAGGCAGAGGCTTTAACCCACTGAGCCACCCAGGTGCCCCGAGGGGTTTGGTTTTTGAATCTGGACAGATGCAAAGTGCTTTGCTTCAGTAGGAAGTAAGCAAGTAGGTCAAAAAGAGCAGAAGGGAGCTGTTGCCTGAGCCCCCTGCCACTACAGCCTGCCATAAAAACATGGCCATTCAGAGCGACCGGACCTACCTGTCTCCTCATGCTCACCACCCTCTATGAAAAATCTCTTACATCTAGTTGCCTGGGGCTCAGGGATCCTATAGCTATAGAACTATCTAATCCTATTCCTGGTCTGTGAGTTCTAACCGGGAATTGGGATAAAAGGGAAGCCTTGGTGAATGTGATTTGAAAGTTGCATATTTCATCTTTGTCTTCCGTGGAGACCTCCTGCATCGGAGGCAGTGCATTTAGGACCCACCTGACTTCCTTCTAGCTTTCTGTTCATGTTGGCCTGTAGCAGATGCTTACTGTAAAGGGAAGTGTGAACCACACACATATGTATATATCAGGAGGAGAAACATACAAGAAAGGAGATTGACATCAGAATGGTCCCCACAAGACAGTGCAAGAGATTAACTGGGACATCTTTCTGCCTGCAGAGAGCATACCAGCCAGAGAAAATTTTGATTGCTTTTCAACTTTCAGGAAAGTAGATTTTTTTGTGATTTCTTACAGTTTCCTAGTCTGTTATCTAATTGCCCCCCCCCCCGCCCCTTTAGCAGTTTTTCTTTGAATTAAACCCTTTTGTTTCACGGCCAAACCAATTCCTCCCATATAATCGATGTGGAGAAGAAACAGATGCTTCTCAATCGTTGGCCCCAGTTGTATTTCTATGCTCTTTTAATAGCTGAGAAACAGGATTCCTTCAGAATTTGATAACTGTCAGCCAAGCAGAGAAGACTCTTCTCGCCCCTTTGGTGATGGAGATTTTGTGCCTGGTTTCTTTTCGGAACTCTTACCCTTTCTCCATCCTTCCTGACTTCTGTTCCACATCTGTGGGATTCCAACTCCATCTGATGTCTGCTGATGAAACTTCAAATATTTAAGATCCTCTGGTCAGTTTCTCCCTGAGTCAAAAAAAAGAAAGTTATCCCACGTCTCCAAACCACTTCACAATTAAGTGGAGAAAGTGTAATTCCCAAGTGGTTATTCTGACATAACCACTGTTTTCATTTTCCTTGTCCTTTGCACATTAGTCATAGGAACCACTACAATGGGAAAGATTCAAACATGAAACAATTTATATTTACTAATGAACTAATTCGCATGAGAGCCATTAGAGAAATAACAACTCATTTGATACATAGCAGCTTAGAACACAGAGGGATCTGAAAGTTAATTAGCCTAGCTGATTCCTTTCATCTTGGAGAAAGAAAACCAAGCTGGAGTGGTGAAGTAATTTTTTTTTTTTTTTTTGAGTCTGATACTGGTCTCTGGTATAGCTTAGAGCTCAGTTCCCCATTTTTGTCACTTTCTTACTCTTTAATGGTCATCTGAAATCAGGAAAAGGAACTTTGGGAAGTGACCTAGGAAAGCTCCATACAGTCATTCTGTGGGTCAAAATAATAATTCTCCCACTCTCCAGATTCCACTGAAATTCATCTGATAGAGAGTTATGCATTAATTGTCAGACTTTGTTCACCTCTAAGGTTCAAATCTTTCTGGGAGGTATCCATAAATATGAGCTATTTAGGCTCTCACATATAGTATGCATGGACAATCCGAGAGTAGCTTTGGGTAGGGTGATGGGAGGAGACACATGAGGAATTTTTTCAGTGTCCTCTAATTCAAAGTTAATAACATAATGTTAGTGACTGTGCATGAGTTTTCTACTGGTGCTGTAGCAAATTATCGCAAACTTAGATAATACAAATGTATTATCTTACAGGTCTGTAGGTTAGCAGTCTGAAATGGGTTTCACTGGGGAACATCCAGATATTGTCAGGGCTACAATCCCTTCCAGAGGCTGTAGGGGAGAATCCATTTCCTTGCTTCTTTCCAGATTCTAGAGCCACTCCCATCCCTTGGTTTGTATCCCTTCTCAAAGCCAGCGGGAGGGAGTCAGTCTCTAACATTAGGTCACTCTGCCTTCTTTTCCTGTCCCTTCCACATTTAAGGACTCCTGTGATTATATGAGGCCCACCCATGGAATCCAGAATCATCTCCTTGTTTAAGGTCAGTTGACAAGTAACCCAGATTCCATCCGGATCCTTAATTTCCTTCTGCCATGTGTTCTAATATATCCATCAGTTCCAGATGTCTTTGTAGGGCATCACCGCCGTGGTGGGTCATTAGTCTAAGTGACCAGTCAGGGAGCCAGGCTGCTTCCATTTTCTGGGTCTTGCCGCCCCCCACGCCCATTGGGTTTCATGGTCTTCTCCATTCAGTTAATAGGTGGGGAAGGAGAGAGAGGCTCTTGTGTGTGTGCCATTTTATGGGTTGGTCCTGGAAATGGTGGATATTATTTCCACCCATATTCCTTTGGCAACTCTCCATTAGGTGGCTACACCCAGGCTGTTGTTCTTATCTATGTGACTGAGAAAGAAAGGAAATGTATCTGGTGACAAGATAGCCAAACTCTGCCCCATCCAGCCCTGGTCACCCAGCATTCATTTCATCCTCCTACTATACATGGAAGACATTTGTCCTTCCTGAAGGAAGAAGATGCAAGGTCACCACCAGTCACTACATCAAGCTCAAGTCCAAATCCTTGGGTGATGTTCAGACCTCTAAATCAGGACTGAAGGAGAATCCTGGAACTTATGAACTATCTTACTCACACACACAGTATACAGTGGTGATATATATACAGGAAAACCCTATCTTAAACTCCTGTTTGGAAACAAAACAAAACATGAAAAAAACAAAACAAAGCCAGTGAGAGATGTGTAGCTATCACCAGTCCACAGCAATTCTGACATCCTTCTAGACACATATTATGAAAGGCCTACTCTTTGGGTAGGTAAAGTTCTTCCTTTAGTCCAGAACTGTGCTCTCTGGAACCTCCCTTGTCTTCTTGATGGCTCCTGCCCCAGGCTCCTGCCCCAGGAGCTCCTTCTTCACCCACTATCCCCCAGGGCCTGAATGAAGTAGGTATTGGGGCCTATACTTGGCCTGGTGAAAGTCAGGGGAAGTAGCATTGATTCTAAAGCTCAAAAAGTCAGTCTTTTTAGTCCAGGTGCATAGTGCCTTTAGTGATACTCTCTAATCCAAAATTCCTATGTCCTTTCACCCTTTTTTTCCCTAGACCTTTCCAACTATTAGTAACTGCATCTGAAGTTTCTTCATAGCTACTTCCTCAAGCCTGCCTTATTCATTTGTTTCCTCTTCCCTCCCTCCAAGCAGGTCTCAGCCTCCTCCAAGCTATGGGAAAAAATACATTTGAAGGTCACACCCTTGATCTGATGTTCATCTCATGGCTATGTGTGTGTTTCCTAAGAATCTTGCCGTACTTTTGTCATTCAGAGCCTTTTTCAGTTTATCTCTGATTTTCTGGCCCTAAAAGTTGGTGATCTCTGCCTACACATGCACCTTGATTTCTGCTTCAAAACCAGCTAGCTTTTATCTGTCCTTAAACACTTTTTTGTTATACATTGCTAGGAGTAGACAATAGTAGAAAATGGACCCTGTTACTCTCATTCTTATCAATCTTCTGTGTAAGAACTACAAGCTTAAGAGTTGCATGAGGTCCAGACTGCCTTTCTAATTACTTAGTTCTACCCTATGCTTTAGTAACGGAAACAAAAGGAATACTGTGGAATACCATGAACTGGTCTTTTATCTTTCCACCTTTATCTATTGGTTCCTCTCCTTTTCTGCTGACTGACCTGTAAGCCAATGACGAATTTAATCTCAGAGCTCTAGCCCTATGATGATTTATTTCTAGCTCATATCACGGCCCGTCAGTGGCTACCTCTGGTCAGGCAGTCTGGTATGTGGTCACTCAATGCCTCAAGTTCCTTCCGTATTGTAATTATTATAGATTCTCAGACCCTTCTCATCTCAGGAACGTTGGGGAAAAGAGAGCAAGGATCGCTTGTGGGATTTCGTTATAAACTGAACTGGAAAAGGGTAGACATCACTTTTATCCACATTGTAGTGGTCAGAATTAAGTCATATGGCCACATCTGACGGCAAAGGGTAATAGGTATATTCCTGCTGTGTGTTTCCAGTGGGGAAAGGTAATGGGTTTGGTGCATATATGCAGTCTCTGTCACACCAAAGAACACAGATTTGAGTCCATGAGTACACCAAAAGTCAGCGGAACTATGTTAGCTACTGAACTATGTTAGCTAGCATTGCTTAGGGCTTTATGAACTATTACTGATAGTTATTGAACATTTAGCAGCCAAAGCACTGTTGATAGCATGACCTTGATGTGCAAATGATATAAAAATCTTGAGGTGTTTCAAGTATCATAGATGAGTTTATCATTTATTACATGTAAATACTTGAGTACTCACCAAATATCAGATATTGGGTTAGGTGTCAGGCAGATGGAAATCAAAGGGTAAATTATTGTCCTCAAAAAAGCTCTCTGTATTCTGGATGAGACAAGCATGTACACGTGTAATTAAAATACTTTTTTCTATAATAAGGTTATAAATGTGCTATAGGGCCACAGAAAAAGGAACTGTCATGTCCTGGTCCTACAAAAAAGTAAACAGGGTCAGTGAGGAAAAAGCCAGCAATGATTAAGAATTTTCTGTTTGGGTTTCTTGCTTTGCCATATAAATATCCTACCTCATGAAAAAAGCAGGACTCTGAGCAGTGGGTTATCAAAATGTGAACCATGTCTCACTGAAGAAGTGAAAACGGAAGGTGTTCCAAAAGGCCAGTCTTTTTTCTAGTTCAGTGTTTTGGAGTAAAGATCCTGAAATCTTAAAATCTAGCTTAAGGTTCAAACTAAGAAAATCAGCAAAACCTTTTGGTGGTTGCCATTGTTGACGTTGAAGAGGAGCTGGAATGAATAAGTTAATGATCCAAAGTTTTTGGATTTTTTTTTTTTGTTTTTGAGATGCCTGCAATATGGCACTTGGGCAACCTCCCATGATGCTAGGTCCCTGTTGGGTCTGACGAAGGCAGATATTCATTAAGGCCTTCACCACCAGCGGTTGGAACCCATCCACTTCATGCGAGTAGACAACCACAAGCATTTCGTTCCATGTATCAGTACCAGAAGCTAGAAGCATGGAATGCACACACGATGCCTTGAACCTCATAATTGTTCCTTGTAATAATAAATTTTACATTTGAACCTGTGAGTTATCAAGGAAAAAGAAACACACAGCCACTTTGGTTAAAGGATAGACTTAAAATAACAGGAATTATGGAGATGGAAAAATACCACTTTTCTCTGTTGGCCCAAGGATTTATGTTTGGGGAAAAAGTGATTCAGAGGTGATGGCCTTTCTTGGATATTAACAAAGTGTAGAGTAGTTTGTGTCCCTGACAATGGATGTTGTGTCAGTTCTGGGAGTGGAGAGTTGGGGGCCACAGTGGCGGAAAAAAAAAAAAAAAAAGAATTGAGCTCAGGCAGCTTAATATTTATAAAAGGGAAATTCTGGATTCTTTCTGACAGGAAAATTTATTGTGAAAGTCTCTTCAGTCTTTACTAGAGAGTGAGAACAATTGTTGTGCTTTAAACTAGAATAGGAATATGGCTGAAACTGATATCCATACAAACAACAGTCTTTTCCCAGCCAACTTGTTAGACTCAACTCATGCTTATCAGATTCTGAGCCTTATACAAATGAGCTCCAGATGGGAGAAACAGTCAAACATTTAAACATTAGAGATCCCATGACAAAAGAATAAAGAAAAAAAGAAAACCTTTCTCCTCCTAAATTTCCAAAGGGGAGAAATTAAAAGGAAGAAGTTGGCAGTTGGAGTTTTAATATGTATTTAAAATTTCATATGTAAAAATAAATTATTTTACATTGAAAGACAAATTACAGATGACCACAATTGTTGCCTCAAACAGGGGAAGGAGTTTGTCTCTTAATGCTGCATGCAAATTTATAAGAACATAATTAACTAATTATATATATTAGATATGCTGGTCAATGTTATAGTTAATTTTTAAGTGAACAAATAGAAATCATAGATATACAAATGACTAATAAAAATCATTTACTTGAGATCATATTGTACATATTGAATTATAATACACATCAAAGGAAAATTGTCAAAGCTAGCAAGAACATTATGGTACTGATTTTCCCTCATTGCTGATGACGTAAATTTGTAAAAATGTTTTGGAATGCAGCTTGAAATTTTTTTGTGCTTGGTGATTGAATGAACTGAGTTTAGAGGTGTGAAATTATGAAATAATTGTGTTTTTCTTCCACAACAGCTTATTAATGTTCTGTGCCCATGGACAGGAACTTCCTTTAAACTCATTCTCAGGTGTTCAAAGGTTCAAGTTGAGCTTAAGAAACAAAACAAAACACAAAATCCTTCATTATGTAACCCACCCCCCCACACACAGCTTTTTTAAAGAGAAAGAGCAAGCGCACATGTATGCGGTGGGGGGAGGGGCAGAGGGAGAGAGAATCTTTTTTTATATGTAATTTTTTAAAAGATTTTATTTATTTGAAAGAGAGAGCGAGTGAGAAGCAGACTCCCTGCTGAGCAGAGAGCCCAGTGGCAGGGCTCAATCACAGAACCCTGAGATCGTGACCTGAGCTGAAGGTAGATGCTTAACTGACTGAGCCACCCAGTTGTCCCTGTATAACCCTATTTTAAGCTTCTCCCCTGGACTCGTGACTTGAGGCTTGAGAACCTTGAGTAAAGAAGGTGGATATTCCACTATTTTCTACCTTATTCTTCCATTCTGCTTCTTACTGTGTAGTTTTCTTGGCCCCTTCTCAGTGATTTGGAGTTGGGAGAGATTGGGGCTTAAAAGTTATTATCAATTGGTGAAATGGTAATCTGGGACAGGTGCTGTATGGTAGACACAGATAACCTAAATGCTGGTCTTTCTGCCTGGGGGTACCTCCTGGGTTCTCCAAATAACCCAACGAAAACTGACGTTGATACTATTCACTGACTTGAGCAAGGCCCCAATGGGTTGGCCATGTGTGACAACCTCTTGCATTTAGAATTTTCAGGTGGGAGCCGACCTCTTTGTTTTCTAAATTTCTCACACCTCAAATTCTTCACATTTCCTCACTTGGCCTGCGGTTGGTTAAGAAAGCATAGAGGAGAGGGGGCATCTGTGTGGCTCAGCTGGTAAGCACCTAACTCTTGATTTCGGCTCAGGTCATGATTTCAGGGTGGAAGACTGAGCCCTGTGTTGGGCTCCATGCCTAGCATGGATACTCTCCTTCTGCCTCACTCCCCAACCCCTGCTGCTCATGTGTATGCATGCATGCTCCCTCTCTCTAGAAAGGAAGGAAGGAAGGAAGGAAGGAAGGAAGGAAGGAAGGAAGGAAGGAAGGAAGGAAGAAAGAAAGAAAGAAAGAAAGAAAGAAAGAAAGGAAAAAAAAAAGAAAGAAAATATAGAGGAGGGAAGGAGAAATGTCAGACTTACTGACAACTGTTATATAGTAGAAAGTAGGTGGGTGATAGATTAGGAAGAGCTGACTTGCTTTTGGCAATCCCCTCTGTAGGTCACGTATAAATGATCATCTCTAAAGAGTAGGGATATTTGTCACACAGCTTTTCAGTGTTGATATCCCAGCCAGCATTGAAACAATGGAAGGAGGCCCACTTAGATTTTACACATATAAAATATCTTTTTCAAGATTTTCCAAGCATTTTAAAGTATAGCAGAAATAAACCCCAAGTCATGTAAAAGCTATACGCATTGAGATAGCCATTACAGTGTTAATTATAAAACTATAAAATTCCAAAACGGTAATTTGGATGTATTCCAATGTCCCATGACAGGAAAATGGTTAAGGAAGTTGGAGTATATCTATATTAAGAGAAACCATGCTATGAAAATAATGGTAACAGACTGTGTTCTCCTGGGAAAGGAGAATTCGAGTTCAACATGAAGTGAAAAATGCAGGACACAAAATCCTATTCACACTGTGTTTATGACTACGTAAGTTACTTATTAAGAGGTTGGGCTAGGAAATCAAACAACTAGTTTTCTAATCATGCCTCTGTGACTTGTACTTTGATAACCTTGAAAAGGTTATTCAAAACCTTCAACTCTTCTCTCTGCAAAGAGGAAAGCACTTACTGTTGTCATGAGAATTACATGAGCTAATGCAAACCACGTGTTCCAAGCGCTTACTAATTACTCAAAAGGCTCTATTAAAATCCTGGAAAGGACACACAGAAATGAGAACAGGAGTGAGGTTAAGATGATAAGATCTCTTTTACTTTATTTGTAATCTTCCTTTAGTGATGTTATATTACCTCCAGGATTAAAAACAGACACAAAGATACCAAGCAGTAGAGGGCCAATATATTGGGGATGCCAGCCCACAGACTCTCTAAGGACAACCCTTGTATAAGAGCTTGCACCAGGTAGAGGCTTCCTCACACTTTGTGGACGTATCTCCCCAGACTGAGATAACCAGTGTGAAAAAGAGTTTGCTCATTCCAATCAGTTGGCATTCTCTAGCAATCTTTGATGGTCTGGGTATCACTCCCTTAGACTTCAGCTGTATGCCACAGTGGTTCACCTTGCTGTCTTCCCAGTCCATTATAGCAAAGTGATAACCCTCCCCCCCCCAAAATATTTCAGAAACAAACCAAGGCTAATATCCAGTTTGCGGTCATTTGATAAAAGAGGGAGAATTACAATTTCCTGAAGTAGGGTTTAATTTAAACAAGAGAATATATCTTGGCAAACATTTCAATGATTTTTATTATAGTTTATTTATTCCCTCATTATCTGGGCTGACTATAATCTGTGTATATCTTGGGTATTAAACTACTTCTGAAAGTTTGCAAATAAACTCTTTCCCTATACTTTTCATGCTTTTCTTTACTGATATTTGCCCTAATAAAAACATGACATGCCTTATTTCAAACTAGGAAGAGAGCCCACATTAAATACCATTTTAAAAAGATGAAAACATTGAAAATTTAAAAGGTCTTAGCTGAGTGGATTTTGGACTAGGACCTTGACCCAGGAATCTATAATTGATTAACTCAAGCCAGTCTCTTTAAGACTAAGGGAAACTAACTTTTACATACTGACTGTTTACATAGGTTTGTGCTGCTGCTACTTCTAGTAAGAACCAGTCGATTTGTCCAATCAATAATAAGGAAATCCATATTTTCCTATTTGATGGGAAGTTTGAACAATGACAAGATACACAAGGATAAATGATTAAAAATAAACTCTAGATAAAAGTGTGTCAAACAAAATATTTAAGAAATCTCTTCTATCGATCTTTTATTATTTAAAGAAAAGATGGTGAGTTTTGGCTGAAAAATTGTGGCCAGTTAGTTTTTAAATGAGCACAGAGTTGGGATAGTAGCTTATTGATATTTCAGCATTTTAGAGATTTGAGTTTGATGTTATATCAATCACTTTTGCTAGAAAACAAGACAAGAACTCAATGGCCCATATCCGTAAGCATTTATGTCTCACTTATGTGTCTGCATCGCAGCTAGGTGGGGTGGGAGGACTTGCTGGTCTTGATTGGGGTGAGCTGGAGTAGGGCTCCAGCCCTAGATTTGAATCAGGTTTGTTCCATGTGTTCTCATCTTATGGGGCCAGTAGAATGGATGGGGAATGCCCTCGTGAAGGGAGACGGAAGGTCTCAAAGAGGATGAGAAAGAATGAAGGAAGACTCTTGAGCCTAGGCTTGGAGTTTGCACCCCCATTATTGTAAGTTACATGCTGACCTCCCATAGAGACTGGGGAAGAGTGGAGTGACTGTTTCTAATTAACAGTCTAACACAGCCAGTACCTATTGTACTTAACATTCCTATAACAATGTCCTGGATCCATCAGCCTAATCACTAAATTCTATTGCTTTTTCTTCAATATCACCACTGTCTCTTCACTGTTCTTCATTTCCTGGATGCAACAGATCTTCTTTATAATAATGACCTCCTTCCCTGTGTCCCACAGCCTAATTTTGTCTTCTATAATTCTGTCCTTGATAATTTTTTAACATATAATTGGGACATATTGCTCCTCCCCTTGTAATTCAATGACTCCCTATCATGACAGGTGGGCAAATATTCTTAAGATGGAATAAATGACCCTGTCGGTCAAGTTCTCTCCTTTCTCCTCATCCCCTTCCCCAGCCAATTTCCACATTACATCTTAGATATTCATAATCCTCACATCATCCTTATATCACCGTGCCCCTGGGTCTACCCTTCCATCTAGCTGAGGTTGCCTCTTACACTGGCCCGTGGCTCAGAGTCCTCCTATTTTTCCACTCTAGCTGTTGTCTGAAGCTGTATCAGTCAGGCAAGGCCAACTTATAAACCAAGAACACACAGTGGTGGCTTATAACCTCATAATCTATGTCCACTGCTGGTTGACTTTGCATCTCTTCATTGGAAGGCCCAGACTGATGGAGTAGCTATCTGAGATATTGCAGCATGGGAAAAATAAAAAAATGGTGGAGCATGTGCTAGCTCTTAAAACTTCTGTCTGGAATGGATCCATGCCTCCACCACTCCTAGGTCATTGGCTAGTTCAAGGCACATATCCAGGTTGGAGTCCATTCGGATAGAGAAGTAATGTTCTTCCTCAGAGAGGAGCCCCTCCGTATGAGCCAGATAAGTATTTTGAAGAATAAGAAAATACACCCTAGAAGCTGTCTTTTGTCTTCCTCCTAGACTTCCAGATTCCTTCTTCTGGGTAACAACAACAATTATTGTCTGTTATTTGTTTAAAGAAGTACATGTGTCTACAATATCTTCATCTTTATTGATCACCTTTATTGATCATTCTCTACGTTTCATATAACTTCTGGCAACAGTGTTAACTAAACTTTCAGCCATAATATAATAAAGACCCTTCTTCTAGTTTCCAATAATATTCACCTTATTTGCCTGCCAGCCGTCACCTGAAGCTTTCTGAAGGACCACAAGTCTTCTACTGGCAGTTTCTCCAAGGTGCTCAGACTGTCACTAACACTTTTCTCAAAGCCCACTGCCTTGTTCCAAAGCCACTGCCAAACTCTGGGTTTGTATTTTGGCAATGTCCCACTCTTAATATTAATATATGTGTTAGTCAGGCATTGCTGTGTAACAAATTACTATAAAACTTAGCAACCTAAGACAACAAACATGTATTATCTCATTTTCTGGATGATCTAGCTAAGAATATTTCCAACCAGGATGTTGAAATTGCCACCTGGTTTCTTCTTTCTGCTTTTACTTAGTAAGATGTGAAAAGAGAGAGAAAAAATAAAGGAAAGGCTGTTAGATTTTCTTTTTTTTAAATTTTATTTTGAAGATTCTAAGGGTCTAGCAGAGGGTTTAACACATAGGAGCAAGAGCCTTTCATAAAAATAACTAATTAAGTAAATCAATGAAAAAGTAAGCAGAATAGTTGGGGCCCTGAAACTATTCTGCATGATTCTGTAATGGTAGGTCCTTTTGTCAAAACCGGTAAAACATACACATCAAGAGTAGACTCTAATGTAAAGTATAGACTTCAGGTAATGACTATGTCAGTGTAGATTCATTGATTATAACAAATGCAACATTCTGCTGGGGATGATTCAGTGGGGGAGACTGTGCTTTTGTGGGACACAGGGCACGGGGGCAGTCTTTATGCTTTCCTCTCAGTTTTGCTGAGAGTCTAAAACTACTGTAAAAAAAAAACCCTATGATTTGGGGGGAAAATTTTTTTTTTTTTGAAAATTTAATTTTTTCAAATTTTTTGGATTTTTTTTTTTTTTT